>VDFB02120842.1:0-18864 GCA_007258455.2 Sequoia sempervirens | reverse complement strand
AATTTACAATTTTGGAGGTCTATGTAAGATTTTGTGTCCAGCTATGCATAAATGAAAACTTACTAAAATAGTAACCCTACCAAATTTAGCCCTTATTCAAAAGAAACAACTTTTTTGGGTGGTGCAAGATTGCTCTTACACCTTGGATGCTCCTGCATCATTTCTATTTTTATGAGTATTTTTTATGACATTTGATGGGCACCTAAAATTTCCCCTACGACCCCCATTTGTACCCAAGCCACATGGAGGAATTTCTTCATTTTTTGATGGGTTTTGAAACTTCTAAAAATCCCCGACAAAGACTATTTCAGTGATTTGAATAGGTTTTGCACCTATTGAAAAGTATAGAGTATTTCATTT
Organism: Sequoia sempervirens; assembly: GCA_007258455.2. NCBI lineage: Eukaryota > Viridiplantae > Streptophyta > Pinopsida > Cupressales > Cupressaceae > Sequoia > Sequoia sempervirens. The sequence continues at coordinate 18,504 of VDFB02120842.1, read as the reverse complement.
AAGTTGGAGTGGTACTAGGATGAGTGATCTCTTGGGAAGGTCCAATTCTTCACTACTGTAAGCATCATCTAGATGCAATGAGTGCTAAGTGGGCCATTCATTATCAGTATGGGTTTTTGTGAACTCCTACTCATGGAACATGGATAAATGATTTTGACTTGAAAAACTACATAGTTCAATCCTAATAGCAATAGCATAATTTGACATGCCATGGAAAATACCTCCTACTTATCTATATAGAGTATGTCAAGAATTTTAATAAGGTTTCAAACCTTTATGAAAGCTTTGAGAAAGGCTATTTTGATGTTTTAGTAGTGATAAGAACCGTAAAAATTGTTGATGACCTAAAACCTAAAAACCTCTTTCATAATCTATGAACAATTTGTATAGTTTCTTGTTCATAATTTGATAAGATTAAAATCTCAAAATGATCACAAATTCAAGTTTGTGGAAAAATTATAATGGGAGTTGAATTTAAAATTATGTCAAATTAAAGATTACTAATAATGCAATTATTTTACAAAAACCTCAACATGATGATGATTTTAGGTAATCAAAGTTAACCATCAAGTAGAAGTACCTTCATCAATGGGTATGTGCAAGATCATGATGGGCCAAAAAGTGGCAATATGATGGGTATTTGTAGGGTATGTGGCTGACGACTTTTTTTTTACCCAAAATTGATGAAACGAAAAGGGTTTTTAAAGGAGATTCTTAGCTTTCCGCCAATATAAATTATGCTTTACTTTGAATTTAATAAATACTCATTATTCATTTTCATTTGAATCATGACTAAGTCCTCGAATCTCTTGATAGGCTAATTAAAAAACATTTATAGCTTTCAAATATTATCAAATTTTGAATCCAAAACATGTAAGCCGCATTCTATGCTTCACATACTATAGGATTAAAAAAAAAAAAAAAAATTGATCTCATGAAGTTTTGACTCCAAGCATAGTGGTCAGACATAATGAGTTTTTATATTCTTTTAAAAAAAAGTTAAAATAAAAAATTCATAATTAATTATTTATTGGGAAAAAATTATAAAAAAAATATGTGACCTGCCAATCTGACATGAGTCCCTCTCTTAATTTAATTATATCTTAAAATCTTATAAAAAAACAACAAGTTATCATTTTATTGCGTGCTAAGGTGGTTAGATTATGACACCTACTCTTTATTTTTTCCCTAAATTTTAAGTACTCATTGTGCATTGAAATTCCCAAATTTCACCTCAAATACCTTAATTTAAAAAATAAATAAACTTTAGTAGTTTAGAAACTACATTCAATTTATATTAAGCAAATTCTATTCTTACATATTTTTGAAATAATATAAATAACTTATTCAAATTTTTATGTCAAGTTGCCTAACTTTGATTTTTCTTAATTTTTTGCCACTTAAGGGATTGTTTTTTCCATGATGATCCTGCACATACCCCATTTTAGAATATTTTTTCTAATTGAATGATTTATTAAATTATGCCATGAAATCACTTTAAAATGACTTTAAACCATGAGTTGCGAACTGTTAGGAAATTAAAGTTTACATTTAATAAATTAGATCATATTAGGTTAGTTTTTAGTAATAAACAAATTAATAGTTAGTTTTAGGGAAGTTATTCCCATAAGGGAATTTAGAGTGGTTATTCAAGGGAAAAAATGGCATAAAAAAAATCCAATGTATTGGATGTAATTTGTTGAATGAAGATAATGAAATTGCTTATATCTTTGTTATTTGCAATGTAAGTTCTTAATATTGTTACTTTTTTTATTGCTTTATTGCTCTACATTGGTATCAGAGCATTAATGATTCATGTGTGCCTATGATTAAAGAACGTATGGAGACTTGTTGTGCAGAAGGTGTTTGAAGAGGTTTTTCAACACATAAGTCATTTGAACCGTTGCTTCTCTTGCCTTTATAACACCTTCTCCAAATTAGGAATTGTGATGCATAGAGCTATTTGGAGGGATGAATAAACATTTTTGCACAAAGGGCATATGAGTGAACAAGGAAAAAATAAAAATATATTTTTTGGACTATGGTAAGCATTTTTCAATGTGTGAACCAGTAGCCTATAAAGAGGTGATGCAGTATGAATTTAAAAAATAAAAAATAAAACATTGTAGTTCATTCTAAATATTTATGATCTCTTCATTGTTCTATAAAAATTGAGTGATAAGTGATTAGATTGTTTTTATTTAAAATGGAGAAATCGTATTTTATTTTGAAGTTTGAGGATCATAAATTTTATACATGACATGTCAAAGTGCAACTGGTTTTAATAGAAAAATATTTTTTGGAGATTGTTAATGGTTCAACTATTAAAAACCCCCAAGATGTAGATGAACTATTAAAATGGACAACAAAAGATCATAAAGCTACAACAATGATTGGTCTTGGATTATCAGATGCATATTTACATCATATTAATTTGACCAAAACCTTAGACCTAATATTGGGAGGACTTAATTCTTTATTTCATTCACAAGTTTCAAGTGCTAAATTGGAAATGAAGCAAAAAAAAAATGGTTTGAAAATGAATGAGGGTGATAGTATTGTTCAACATATTATCACATTTCATTCTCTTCTTAATCAACTTGTTGGAATAAAATGTACAATTGATGGTGATGATTCCAAAGCTATTTTATTAAATAGTATGCCCTCAAGTTTTAACAATATTGCATTTACTTTAAACAAATTGAATCAAAGCCTGAGCTTAGAGAATGAGATACGTTATTTGATTGATGAAGAGAAAAGAGTCTCTAAAACTCACTCAACTTGTGTTGAATCTGCATTCTTTGTCAAAGGGGAAATTAATGCTTCAATAGGAAAGAATAATTTCAAATGCTTATATTGTAACCAAAGAGGACACATTCTAGTGAATTGCATTTAGCATGCTAGAGATCTTATTGATCGAAAGTTTAAAAAAAAAATGCTTTAATCGCTACTGAAACAGAGGGTGAAAGATGTAATATTGCATTGTGTGATCAAGAAAATGAAGATTTATACATTCTCTAAGAATTAAATAGGACTCATATCAAAGGCTGGAGGAAATGGAGTCAGGAGGACATCTATCATCCTAAGCTAGCTTCTCGCTCAAGAATGATTCTTGCATGAAAAGAATTTGTTTCATATGTAGTCCTTTCATGAACAAGATGGGGCATGCAGTGTTTTGTTGGTCCATGGATAAGTGAATCCTGAAACTTGATGAGTTGTTGTTGGTCTGTAGATAGTTGAATCCACAACCATTTATGGATAATTGAGAGTGTCTCAATCCATAGTTTTGCATATGTGTATTTGTGGATAATTGAGTAAGTCTCTATCTACAAATGGAGGAGTGTTACTATGGATAATGGAGTGAGTCTCAATTCACAATTAGGTATATGCAGGATCATCATGGAAAAAATAGGCCCTTAAGTGGTGAAAAATTTAGAAAAACAAAGTTAGGCAAATTGACGTAAAAATTTGAATAAGTTATCTATATTGTTTCAAAAATATTTAAGAATAAAATTTATGGAAAATTGAATGTAGTTTCTAAACTACTAGGTTTTTTTTTTTTTTTAAAGCTATTTGGTGAAAATTTGAAATTTAGATATAATAGTACTTATATATTTTAGGGAAAAAATAAGAAGTGGGTGTATGTCTAACCACCCTAACCACAATAAAATGAGAATATTTTTTTATAAGATTTTAGATTTAAGTAGAGGACTCATGTCCCAATGTGATGCATTTTTTTTGTAATTTTTTTCCAAGTAAATAATTAATTATGAATTTTTTATTACAACTTTTAAAAAATATAAAAATTCATATGTTTGACCACCTTTAACTTGGTCAAACTTCATTAAATTTTTTTTTAATCCTATAGTATGCAAAGTGTAGAATATTATGCATGTTTTGGATTCCAAAAATGTGATATCATTTGAAAGCTATGGATGTTTTTCAATCTGCCTATCAATCAGGACTTTAGTCATAATTCAAATAGAGAATGAATAATAATTATTTATTATTTAATTCAAAGTAAAGCATAATTTATATTGGTGTGAAGTTGAGAATCTCCTTTAAAAACCCTTTTCATTTCATCAATTTTGAGTAAAAAAAAAGTTGTCAGTCACATACCCATCATATCGCCACTTTTTGGCCCATCATGATCCTGCACATACCCAATTGGTGGGTGATTTTCTTGTGAATAATGGAGTGTGTCTTGATTCATAGGTAAACATTGGACAAACAAAAAATTTATCTAGACATGAGGAGTTTGGATTGATACTGATGCGGAGTTGGATAATCATAACATTTACACAGACATGAGGAGTTTGGGTTGATGCTCAAGGAATTTTCTTAGACAAAGGAGTTTGGGTTGATGTTGATGTAAGGTTGGATAATCAGACCATTTTCCTAGACCAAGAAGTTTAGGTTGTTTCTGATTCAATATTTTGGTTTTTTTTGTTATGTAAACCTTAAGGGGGGGATGTTAGGAATTTAAGGTTTGCACTTTTATTTTATTTTTCTATAATGTAAAATTTGAGGGGGGGTTGTTAGGAAGTTAAATTTTACATTTAATAAATTAGTTATTAGGTTACTTTTTAGTAATAAATAAATTAATAGTTAATTTTTGGGAAGTTATTCACATAAGGGAATTTGGAGTGGTTATTCACGGGAAGACAACGGCTTTTAAAAAAAATCCAATGTATTGAATGTAATTTTTCAAATGAAGAAAATGAAATTGCTTATATTTTTTTTATTTGCAATGTAAGTTCTTAATATTGTTATTTTGTTTTTATTGCTCTACTACTCTATAGTGAACATGTGTCAAAATTTTTGAAGATGATTTATGAATGTAACTCCATTGTTTTTCCTTGATTAATTAAATAGACAAGATGCAACAACTTGGTGTAGAGAAAATGTGACACTTAAGGATGTTGGGAACTATCTATTAATTGCTAGTGACTATGGACATAAGTCATTGGCTACAATTTAATAGTGTTTGGGTATTTGAGGATAATTGGGGGATGACATAGAGATTCAATTTGCATGATGACATTTATGAATTTTGAAGCCCTAATGATGATGACATCATGCTTACATCATCTTTGTACAAAGTTATCTCATGATGGTTACTAGTTGACATCATCATGATGCCATGCTAATGTCACCTTAGTCTAAGCCCTTTATTGAATCCCATACTTAGCCAAATTCTCATCTTTTTTAAAATTTGAGGTTTCAATGTTATCCTTACTTTGGTACTCATTAAGATGACTTCCAAAAAAAGTGATCCCCAACAAAATTCCTTTGTTATATATCTCTTGAGATCAAACCTTCAAGAATTTTCTTACTTTAATACCCATTAGACTATATGCTTGATATTTGATCCCTGACGTATTCACAAGGTCTATCATTTAAAACTATGATATCAGGTATATACCTATTTATGTACATGTGAAGGGGTACTCTTGACCTCTAATCCCTAACACCTTGCTAAGTCTCTTGCTTTTTGAGATCATTGTTTTGGCCATTCTATCATTCACATACCTAGTAAGTGTTATCCCTAATCTTTGAACCCTAACACCATTCAAAGTTCGATTCTCTTGGATTTTGAGATTGGTCCTATAGACACTAGGGGATCTTTTAAACCTAGTTTATGCACTTTAGGGTGCACTTTTCTTGTAAGTGTTTACTTTTTCTATTCAACATCAAACTTTTAATATCCCAAATACCTAATGCATCAGCTATGTTGGGACCTCAAAATTTGATTCTCTAATAGCTTTTCATTAAATAACAACATATGTAAGGCTTATCTATTTATTTATTTTTGGTTTGTGTTGATTTATTTTATGTATTTTTTTATGAATTATCAAGGATTGACCAAGTGAGATAGTTTTTTCTTGATCTTCTACTTATGGCCTCCAGTGTTCCTAGCAGTATACATCCAAATAGGACAAATAATAGCTAAAGAGATGAAGTACAAATATAAGAGGCTACCATCACTCATCCAAGATGTTCTCTCTATTTGTGATATTGGAGACATTTACCTTTGGTATGTGGATGTACAAGAATTATTACAAAGGTTTAATGCCAAAGGAGACAATATTTTTTATGACCTAGTACAAAGGTAAGTTTAGGTTGGTGTAAGCAATAGCTTTTTCATTCTCTCTTCAATCTCCATATTTTTTCCTAGCTTGTGGCTAGGCTTGTGATAAGAAGAATAGAAGGATAATCAGTCTTGTAGATCAAACCATTCTAGATATAACATTAGAGGTTATTGAGAGAGTGCTTGGGCTCCCCACTTATGTCCAATATGATAGAATATATATGAAGGAGGCAATAAAGTATTATGACAGAAAAAACACACAAGATACCAATTTCATCAATGATAACATCTTATTACAAAGGAGTAAATTAGTAGTAAAAATGGCCATGAGGTCATCCAAAAAAGTGAACTCCCAAAGGATGCTAAAGATTCCATCAACCTCTTGAGTAATGTCTTTGGTTATCCTAATACCAAGGACTTCTAACCTTGGATGTGCTACATTATCCTCCATATTTGTGATGATAAAATGATAGATTGGGATTTGTTAATTAGTGAAACATTAGATGTACAAATTTTAGATGTGTTGGCATATTCCAACTTCCATATGACATCTGACTTGGTTTAATTGTTGTATTTTTAGGACTTAAACCAAGTAGACACTAAGTAGCTATAAGAAACCAAAGTGTATGATCATTATCCCTAGGGTAAGTGCACCGAAATGGTCACACTTTCGTGGCCAAACTAACAAATAACGCGTTCGCGTTATAACGCGTTCACATTATAGTTTTCTTTGCAAATTTATTTTGGTATTTTCCTTGGAATACCAACCCAAAGGCTTGGAGGGCATTCCCAAAGACTAGAGACGTGTTTTTTCCAAATTCAACAAATTTTCACATAATCGGGTTCGTGCTCACCATCAAGATTGCATCTGGTTCAATATCAAGAAAATCAACACATGGGTAATGTTAGGTTCTCTTATTAGCTTCCATACTTTTTTTCTTTACTTCTAACAATGTTAAGCCTTTCATCCATAATTTCTTTTGTTCAGATATCCGCTTCTCTTCAAAAAGTGTCTGGTATTTTTTTTTTCTATAAATTAACTGCTCATCAAAAATTTGAAATAAATTACATACTTTTTAGAACTAGACTCATTCTACACTTTTTAAAAAAATTAAAAAATATATATATTAGTTTCAAAAAAATTTAGGGGAGCACGCCAAAATTATGCTTTTTAGGAAGTGCCCACTTAGAAAATTAATAAAAAATCAAATATTCATTAAAAAATTATTAGAAAATATCCAGTCCTTACTACATACTGTTATCTAACTTTTGACTGGAGCGATTTTAAAAATACTACAAAAAAGTCCACCGTGCTTGGGTCACACAAGAGTTGCTATGTTATGTTTTTCTGATAGAAACAACAGAAATTTGTGTGTGTCCCTCTTTTGAACCCCTTAATCTCAACCATTTTCAAAATAAATTAGTAGTTTAACAAGTAGACTCAGAGCACTACGGTCCTTGTTTTTGTTCCATCTAAAATTTTTGAGTGTAGCTATCCTCAATTTCACGTCCAAGGTCAGTATTTCCTGATTTCAGAAAAAAAGTGGCCACTTAAGCCCCTTTTTTGGGAACCATCTTGGTGCACTTACCCCCTAGTTGGAACTAAAAAAGAGGTAGAGGCATTATATCAGGGTCAATGATGCATAAATATATATATATATGCAATTATTAGCTTCTTACAGAATGACTATGCAGAGAATCTATCATTAGAAGAAACTAGAGAAGTGTCCAAATTGGGAAGCTAGTTTATCCAATTCAAGAAAATCCATTAGAAAGTGGGTGGCTTCCATAAGGAACTATATAGACTCTCTAGGTACCTTAGTGATAAAATATCCCAAATAAACCAATTTCTCCTTAATAAAACTGCACGTTTTCATATTAACCAATAATCTTTCTTCTTTGAGCTTTTGTAAGACTTTTACAGTGTGCAAAAAATTATCTTCTTTGCTACTACTAAAACTCATAACATCATCAAGATAAACAATCACAAACCTCCCCAAAAATAATTTCAATACTTCATTCATTAACCTCATAAACATGTTGGGTGCATTTGTTAAACCAAAAGACATTAATAACCATTCATGCAATCCCTCTTTAGTCTTAAAAGAAGTCTTCCACTCACCACTCTCTCTTATCTTAATTTGGTGATACCCACTCTTTAAATCATTTTTTGTAAAATACCTAGCCTTTCCCAAGCAATCCATGAGATCATCCATTCTTGGAAAAGGAAAATGATGCCTTATTGTTATTTTGTTGGTGTCTCTTGATTACATGCACATTCTCCATTCACCATCCTTCTTTGGTGCTAATGCAACTAGTACTGCTCATGGACTAAGGCTTTCTCTAATTAGTCCTCTTTCCAATAGTTGATGCACTTGTTTGTTCACCTCTTCATTTTATGTAGGTGTCAATCTATAGGAAACCTTATTAGGTAAACTTGATCTTGGAATCAAATCAATATGATGGATGATGATTCTCATAGGTGGTAGTCCTTCTAGTAAATCCTTGGACATAATTCCATCAAATTCTTTCAGCAACCCCTTCACTTCTAAAGGCATGCCATTGTTGTCATTTGTTGTAAATACTTGTAGCTCCTTGGGAACTATTGCAAAACATTAATCTCCTTAAAAAATTGTTTCCATCACCTCTTCTTCCTTCGTTGCCAATGGGGTAAGAGTATGTTTTCTTCAATTATTTTCCAATGTGTAAGTGTTTTTCTTCCATTATGAATTTCTTTCCTATCAAATTGCCACGGTCTCCCTAAGAGTAAGTGAAATACATCCTTGGGTATGATATCACACCACACCTCATCTTTATAAGTGCTTATTCAAAAACTCGCAAGGAATTATTGATCCACCAAGACTTGGTGCCCTTTTCGCAACCATGACATCTTGTAAGGGGTAGGGTGAGCTATCCTTTTTAAACCCAACTTTTCCACCATTTCAAACGAAACTAAATCATTAGTGTTTCCACTATCTATTTATAACTTGGCAACATTTTCCACCCGACCTACATATTGTCCTAAGTAAACTTTTTCTTTGGGTACATTCATCTTCTTTCTTAACTAGATTAGCAAGGTACTCTTCATCATAAGTGCTTCTCCTCTCTCAGGTTCATCTGGTTGACTAACAAAACCTAGAGATTCATTATCACCCTTTTCTATGTGTGCACTTGTTGCCCTCGTTCTCTTCAATCCTTCTATTCTACATTGAGGGAATTCATAAAGTCTATGGTCTGACTGTCCATAATTAAAAAATGTGCCTTGGAAGCCTCTTCCTTGGCCTCTTCCATGTCCACCTCTACCTCTCATTAGGTATGGTATTGATCTTGTTTCATCCTTCTCCTTTTAATTTTTTGATGGCCCGGCCTCCTTACCATGGCTGTAATTTTTTGTTGCTGCACTTTTCCTTTGTTTATTCCTTATTTCCTTGCCAACTTCTCTTTATCTTTTAGAGCATATTGATATGCTTCTTCCACGTTTTTGTAACCTTATCATGCTAAGTTCATCCTAAATATTCATCATCAATCCATTAACATATCTTGCTACCTTTTCAAGGTCTAATTCATTATGGCCAAATGTAATGGAAATTTTATAAAATTCCTCTGTATAGGCCATCACACTCAACTCTCTTTGTTTTAAATTCTATAATTTCTTAAGAATCTCAAGTTGATAATCACTAGGTAGAAATTTAGCCTTCATCTTGCTTACCATTCAATCCCATCTTGTCATCTTATTCTTGCCATTTCTACTTCTTTCAACCTACAACTCTTTCCACCAGAGTTGTGTATGCCCTTTCAACCTCATTTGAGCAATCTTCACTCTTTTAGAGTCCTCTACTTCATCATATTCGAAGTATTCCTCCATCTTTGTTATCCAGAAAATTAGTTCATTATGTTTCAAACTTCCTGAGAAGCTTAGTAGTTTCACCCTTGTGCCTTTCCCATTATTGGAAATAGCTATTAAAAGCCTTCTTTCACTTGCATCTATATCCCCATCTACATTCTCATCTTTTTGTCCAGCCATATTTTCTCCTTCTTCATCATCTTCACTTTCACTATCTTCATGTGCTCTGCCTCTTCTCATTCCACCTTTATTGCATTCATTCTTTCTTGCATTTCCCTTAGGATTTCTAACACCTCATCTATTATTACTACTACTTCTGTAGTTACAACCTCTACCATCCTTCTCCTTGGTGACATCCTACTGCTCTAAATCTCCTTCTTACTATAGTCTCAAGTATTTGCGATGTCCCTTGCTATAGGGACACACCCACAGTTCACACTCAAAGGGCTTCCTTCAACCCAAACCTTAAGCAACTATCCTTCTTCACATAGTTGTAGTTGTGCTTTGATACCACACTGATGGCACCCACCCCCTTGTAGGTTCCCTAAAACCCACTTTAAACAAGCTAATAGGTGAAAAATGAAGGTTGTGTTGTTGTAAGAAACTTCACACAACCTTTACAGAGGTCTACACATGTGTCACAGGTCCAATAACAAGTTTTAGAGGCATACAATCAACTGCAGAGACAAAAAACTAAGTTGTGAAAAATAGACTATTGTTGCAGGTAGCTACAACAATGGCAGTAGGTGACTATTTATAATTTTAGCTTCATAAAGACTTTAAACTTGCAAATAAAAACCTATAATTTTTGAACAACAGACTTATCTAATATTTTTTGCAACCACACACTCAATATCAAAGGACAATGACGTGGAAAGAAGTAAACAAGTTTTCATTAACTTAGAAAATACAAACAATTACAATCATTTATACATTTACACCTACTGCAATGAAATGTGCAGTCTATTGTCCTCATCTTTTTCCTCTTACTATTTGCTACGGACCTCTCTAACTACCTACAAAATATTCTTATGTTGTTATTTTCTTCTATTCTCCTCCATTTGTTGTTATGTTGACCTCCTTTTCCTCTATTTTGTCCTCCTCTTTTGTTGTTTTGTTCTTCTTCTCCCCACGACCAAAAATCTGGAAGCTTCCCCTAAAAATTCTCCAAAAATCTTGCCTAAAACAGTTGTAATGTTCAAAACCTTTCATAAATACCCCTAACTACCTCTTTTAAACTCAAAACCCCTACTCAAGTTTGCCTTTTTTCATTATTGTTGCTGCTACTCATTAAATGAGCATATAAGAAGGTAGTTTGTTGCCCCTAAATCAAGACAAAATTTAAAATTTAAATTTAGAACTTCTAAACTCCTTCAGAGAAAAAATAAAAAATATATTTAAAAAAAATGATGTCCTTGCATCACAATTATTTATTATTTTAATATTTAATATTAAAAACTTATATATATATATATATATATATATATATATATATATATATATATATATATATATATATATATATAATAATAATAATAAAAGACCCATTTAAACATAATAACACTTAAAACATTTGTTTATGTGTAAAACATGAATCCTAACCATATATGCATATACAAAGTATTAAAGATCCTAACTAATATTTTAACTTGTTAAAAACTTAAAATATATATTCTAAATCATCTTAAAATTGCTTTCAAATGTCTGTCTGTTAAGCCTTTCGACTCTCTAACGTCTTTTTCTATTAACAATTTTCTTTTAAATATATAAAATTATCTCTCTACTGTTTTAGAATTGCAAAGATGATTTAATCTCCCGCTTTAGTATGCAACTTCAATGTCCCAACGTTTTATTCCCCCCTCTTTTAAAGCGCCCTTCGCTAATTTTACCAAGGTTTAAAAAATAAATAAAAATATAGACGCCCATTCAAATTTCTCATGTAAGTAACCGGACGAGTATAAAGCACCAAGCTTTCTCCTTTAACTTGGAGATATACATTTCGTTGCAAGAGGCCTTAGAGCTTTAGAAATTGGCGGAAAAAATGGAACAGCGATCATCATCATCTCCATGTGCAGCATGTAAAATGCAAAGAAAAAGATGTACAGAAAGCTGCATGTTGGCTCCTTTCTTTCCCCCAAATGACACACAGCGATTTCAAGAGGCTCGCGCAGTATTTGGAGCAAGTAATATCATCAACATGCTAAAACTAATTCCAATGGAGAGGAGAGCAGATGCAGCTAACAGCATGGTGTATGAAGCGAATGCAAGGCATAGAGATCCAGTCTATGGCTGTGCTGGAATAGTTACACAGCTGAAACAACAGCTTGTCAAAGTGCAGAAGGAAAACGTCAGGCTGCAAGCAGAGATTTTCAAATTGCAGGCGGAAAAGGCCAATGCGCAGCCAGAGCTCAATGGAGCTGCTGCATTCACTGGCTTTTTGGAGCCACAGTCTGAGACCAGAGGTCCATTATGAATATATCACATTCCACTCAACTGCTAAAGATCTTTATACTTAATCACAGTAGTATAATTTGTATCCATCTTTTGTTCTTCTAGATTAGATGTGTTCTACAGTCACAGCGGAGGAAAGAGCCTCGGTCAATAAAAACAAAATCCGTTTAAATTGACGGTCTGGTCTTCTGCCTGTTGTCGGTGATATTAAAGTGTTCTTTTGCCTGTTGTGCTGGCAGTGATATTAAAGCGATCTTCTGCCTGATGTCTGATATTAACGCATCTTATGTTCGCCATCAATACTAAAGTAATCGTGTGTAACGTTTGATATTAATGTGTCTACTATTATGTGTAACATATGATATTAAAGCATCAGATATCATGTGTAAAGTCTGATATAACAGCGTTTAGTGTTTAGATTAAATGCAATCTTAAATGAAATCATATTTGCACGCTCGCTTTATTCCCTATAAATCTACAAAATTCCTCTCCATTTTACCTCTCTACAATATTCTTTTAGGCCCTGGTCAATTTTGATGTCACCCTCTGTTCAAATTTGAGGCATTTGAAACTATTTTCTCATCATACCGTAGAAAATAGCAGTTAAATGGCTGTATTTTAGACGGAGCTTGCAGTGGATTCGTGCAAATTTATAAGATCCAGGTGACAAGCTTTTCAATTAGAAGGTCAGGGTATTATTTTCCTTTTATTTAAATTTAAATTGCTCCTTTATGCGTTGTATACTCTGGCTCACTGCAGGTTTTCTTGTAATTCTTGCTCTGTTTGTCTTAATTTTGCTTTGAATGCAGTATGTTATTTGTGTAGCTTGGCAGAAGTTCGATCTGATTTTTTCAGTCTTTGCGAAATCTCATGTAAGATTTCCTCACTTTGCCATAGATTTCTTCCTTTTCTTCCAAATTTAAAACAGTGATACTGTTTCATTTGAAATTTGTTTGATTATTTGTAAGCGTTTTCTATTTTGAATCAGAAGACCGGAAGCCTGAAAGTAAACAGTCTGCACTTTGTTTGTTTTTTTGAATAAAGAGTTCGCGTTTGCTTGTGTTTAAACTAGCTGGAAACTGCAGCTATATTTGCTTCTTTTCGGAAGCCGCTGTACCATTTGGTTTATATTTGTTTCCTTCAGACTTAAATTTTCCAGTGATTACTTTTACCCCATATTGTGTTATGTATTTACTTTGTTTACCTATGTTCCACGACCTTCTCTCCGGGTAACTCTGATTTGCTTGGCTTAATTCAAATTTTACAGCATTTTATGTGTCTATTGCTTAATATAAATTCCTTTCATTTTTTCACCATTTTGTGCAAATGTTGCTAGTATTTCCTAATTTTACTTCATTTACTTAATTTTGTAGCAATTCATACCATCTTTGCTTCCTTTGGCGTAAATTTTGCCATTAATTTACCCCCCTCTTATTTTGTAAAATATTGGTTTCGTTTGAGACAGCTCTGTCTTATTTACTATTATTTTCTTTGGTACAATATATCTTTATATAAAACTAATTGCTTCATTTGGCGAAAATTTACCATATTTTCCAGTAGAAGATACCTTTTACATAGCTTTGAGTTGTTTATATTTTCATAAATTTGCGCGTAAAATTTTCTTTTCTTGATATCATTTTGTTCCATTTAGTTAATTTATCTGCATTATTTTCATGCTGTGTTTTCTCCTCGTCATAATTATGCTTGATAGCCTCAATGTTTGTTCAGTTCGTCAAAAGTTTTTTTGGTTGTTTGCAGATTTGCCTAAAGATATTGAATAAATATATGCCCTGATTAATACTGTGCAATTTTCCATCATATTTAAAATTGTTAAATCATTAAGAATTTGTTTCTGTAAATTTGTAATGCTCGTGACATCTGCAAAAGTGGTATGTTCAATTTATAGTAGTAGAAAGGTTTGTATCGACCTCCTTTCTATGACTTTAATGGTACAATTGACTGCTCTAAATATCTTGACTGGTGTTTTCTATTGGCTTAGATATCTGAGCAGTAACTACAATATATTCTTGAGGATTTGTTTTTTATGAGTAAGAACAAGAGCATAGTTGGGAATATATAACTGCTGAGTAAAACATTAACTTGATTGATTTGTAGTTAAAATTAAAAACATTTCTTTGCCAACATCATTGGCCAAGCCTGTCAATCAAAACGCCTGAAGAAACAGATTGATTTCAGTTTTTGATGCATACCTTAGAAATGTTTTTATCTACTATAAGTATTTGTTATTGGAAGGCTAGAATCATTCCGTGGTTATTTGCATTGTATGAGATCCTCTCGAAAAAAATTCATGTGTTAAGTTATCCTCACATAACTAAATCAAATCTTTCAAAGTGTTTGTGTTAAATTATTACCATTTTTTTTTTTGTGTTTTATGCTTTAACTTTGATATATATGAAAGAGATATAAATAATATATATTTCTAAATAGAAAATCATAATAATAATTTATATTTAAATATGATCAAAATAAAAGTATTTTATTCTTTTTAATATTTTAAGGTAAAATATATTGAAGATTAATCCAAACAAAGTTGTTTCTTACATTATAAGAATAAAATAAATAAAGATAAAATAGTATTAGTTCAACTTTATCTAATGATAAACTATAGAGATTGTGAATGCTACTCACACATTTTAATATTCATTTTTTTAGCTTCATACTATTAAAAAAAAAAAGTTTTTTAAGAATAAAATCTCATAAATATTACAAATCTTAATCAAAATATTATTATTATGTTTTTTTGGGTAATTATAACAATCATTAGTCAAGGGTGACTTGTGAAACATTATATACTAAATTTTTCAATATCAATATGAATTGGCTAGTAAAATGTTGTTTCAGTGAAAAAAGGAAAGAGATCGAGAATTTTACTACTTTCAATTGCACAATAGTTCTTTGTGTATAAACTAATACAAATTAGTGTTTAAAAACAAAAAAAAATAACATGCCAAGTTTATGACTAATCTTTTGAATTATGATGAATTTATGTTAGATTATATTAAAGGAACTATAATATTTTAGATCACACTTTATACATGAACTGATGATCATTAAAGCAACACACAATCAATTACCACCACTTTTCCTCTCACAACTTTGCACACTAATCTTTTGTACAATATATTTAACTTTTCTAAGAGCAAAAGGAAAATTCTTGCCAATTGGTATTTCAGGAATATGGAGAAGATCTAGACTAGATAGGTCTTAATGCAAGAATTTTTCTCATTTGCAATTGCGAATGGCCTCACAAGTTTTTGTAGAATTGGCTAGAATTTGGTGCACCTGAAAAATTAAATGGGATATTGATACTATATCTCCCCTAGAATATCTATCCTAAAGTCTTCTTATTATGTTCAAAACTTAAAATAATATGGGTGAAAATTCTAAGGTAGTTAGGATGAATTTTCCACATTTTATGGAGTATTAAAAGATTGCTTCTCCAATCAATTATGTATATTTAAAAAATATGCTCAAAAAAAGACTATACTTCAAAATATAAATAGAAAAACTAAACATTAATATTATTAAATATTCATTAATACCACAAATGAAAGATAATTTTATTGTTTCATAAAAAAAATTCCTTTTAATGACATAAATTGATAGAGTTCATAAAAAATATGTCAGATGCTTGTTATTACTATTAATAATAAAATTAATAATTAGAGTTAATAGTTTTTTTTACTTTGTAAGAGAGAGTATATTGATAAACTGGAAAGATTTACAAATGTTGCTATGCAGGATATGAGACTGGACACCAAACCAAAATTTACCACCAAGGCAAGCTACACCCAAACCTTAACACCCACGAGACCACCATACCGAAGCAATTTCCTATAATGCAAGAAAAAGTGGTGTCTTTCCACACCAACCCACCATTCAAACAATGCAAAACCATTCATACTTAGACTATACTGGAAAAATGTCCATCCTTGGCATGACATCATTACTGTGATGGAAGTTTACTATGATGGAAGTTAACATTTTTACAGAGACCCAGATGTATGCCATACCCAACAAGACCAAGAACCACCACATTAAAACATTATAGAGATGGAGAGATAGCACATTCAACAAACCCAAACCTGACACCAAAGCAAAAGGGAAACAAATGACACCCAACATTTATAGAAATCCATTTTCTTTCGCAAAGGCATCAAATTCCTTGACCCAATCAAAGTCACAGACCTCTTCCAGATGAAATGCCTTCTTTAAAAAACTCACTGCAATTCCAACTATCATTTTGTGTCTCACCAGGGTCATCCCCTCTAAATCGAGAAGGAAAGGGTAAATTTTGATTACCTCACATGATTTCTTTACTAGGCCCATGTCGCATGGCTATGGGTCTCCCTTACCTGGAATGCACACCTTGAAAACCTCCTCCATGCCACCTAGTAGATCCTTTTTGAATAATTTTCCCATCAAAATTTTTTCCTCTACCTTGGGCACTCGGTTGTCCAGAATAGAGGTCAAAAACCTTGAAGCCACCTATGAATTCACTCTAAAAACCTCCTTGTGCTCCAAATGCCCCTTGCCAAGCACCATTTTCACAGCCACCACCATTAATGGGTCAATGTTTAGCAGAATGTGCTTGAGGCGTTGGTATGTAACCTCACGAAAAGCATTTTGATGATCCTTGCAATCTAGGGCTATTGGGGTATCCACCCCAAAACAAACCACTGATTCCGTCGACATCTCAACAATGAATTTTGAGTGTTTAGTCATTTTTGTTCTACATCTTGAAGCCAGTTGGAGAACTCAACAAACACAGAGAGAACTGGTATTGTCACCCATGCCACCTTCAAACTTGAATGGTAATGCACCACATTAATCACCCACTTTATTATTATGTATACAACCAACGTGCCAACAATATGATAAGTTGCAAATGTCAAGGCTGCCATCACTCAAGCGAATGAGCACACGTAGAGGTGAGGTGAGTAGTCTAATCAAATGTTTTGAAAATCAAACAAATCATCCCTAGCCTCTATTGGTACCGTATCATGATGGCTCATAAAAACTTCCAACTCACCATTGTACATGTAATGAAAGGACCACACCTTGCATGTTTGAGCAACAACTACCATGAAACCTAACCCCCATCCACCTCAATCCAGTCCACTTAAAGATGTTATGAGGCAATTCGCCCACCCTACCTCCCACAATAATTAGAGTTAATAGTTAATAATAACTAACTTATAATAAAATATTATTACAAAAATAATATAATATATTATTAATTAATAATTTAATATATAAAAAACTAATTTTATTAATATTAATTATTTAAAGTTAATATTTATTATACATGCATTATTTATGAATTTATTGTTATTATAATTTATCAATAATTTTTCTAAAAAGTTAATTTAATAATAATAGAGTTAATTTATTAATAACAATTACTAATACTTATAATAATAATATTTGGTTATAATAATAGTTGATAATAAATTTAATTAACTTATAATTAAGGTTAAATTATTAATAATACATTTATTTTATTAGAATAATAATCAACTATAAATAATTATAATTCAGACTATGGTTATTTTCTTATTATCATTAAGTATTATAATAATTTATTATAATTATTAAAAGTTATCTATATATTTAAATCTTATTATAATAAGGATTAGGGTTCTAGAGGTAAGGATATGATTAGGATTAGGATTAAGATTATTGTTTTCGATAAAAGAAAAAATGGGTTTTATAGGGACTCAAAACCACAAAGTTTGCAACAAAAGAAAGGAAAGGACAAAAAAGTCAGGCGGATTAAACAGGCTGCAAAAAAAGAAGAAACCAAAAAAATAGTAGCCAGCCAAAAAAACCAGGAAGGACAACCAAAGAGCTAGCCGAAGCACCGACCAAAAAAACTAGCAACAACTAATCCAAAGTCTTCAGAACAATCTTAGTCTCAGCCTCCAGATCCTGCATATCCTAGACACCCTTCTTAAAAGTTTGAATCATCTGTGGCATGGGGGGTGCCTTCCTTTTTAGATTATCTCTAGTTCTCTTCGAAATCCCAATGCTCTCTTCCTGGTTTTTATCTTTCACCTCTTCCAAATCAACAACCAAGGACCCCTGTTGAGCTTTA
>VDFB02120841.1:0-63672 GCA_007258455.2 Sequoia sempervirens | reverse complement strand
TTTTCCAAGCATCCATAACTTGTTCATAAGCACCTATTTTAGGGTTTTAGCCATAGCAGCAAGGCAGTGAACTGCTTGATAAAATGCTTTGGTAGACATGTATGAAAAATGTGGTAGCATCGACAACTGTCACCATTTGATATTTATGCAGTTGTAGTATGTTTTATGCAATGTAATCAGTGATATGAATATAACCAACAAAAATCTATTTCTATAATTCATGGATTGAACTCTGTATTTTATTTGCTCTCAATGTCTGTATGCTATGGAAATGCCATTACATTTTAAAAAAAAGTAGTTTCTTACTATTTTTCTTCAATTTTTTATGGTTTTTTGTAAATCTACCAAAAAACCCTAGTTTTTCTACCAAAAAACAATATTTTGAAAAAAATCAACTAAAAATAAACAAATCTAATTGAAAATTTGATAAAAAATAAAGAACTTTACCTGTTAGAGATGGACTCCAAATCGGATATCGGATTTCGCTTTCCACTGTGCGCCTGCCGCCGTTGAGCCGAAAACAAATGTGAATGAGTTTTGGTCACCCAATTTTTTTTATATATATACTTCAACAAAATCGGATATCCGATTTGGATCGGATATCCGATTCCTAAAACTAAGTTTTCCCTCTGCCTCGGTAGTCACCCCAGCTCCAAAAAGTCAACTCACCATTTTCGTGTTTTTGAGTCGTAGAAACACATATTTTTTTCTCCATTGCCACTTTTTGGCATACCATGATCCTGCACATGCCCGTCACCTTGATTTAGTGTTGTCATGTGTTTTACACATTCACATTAGGTCTTAGGCCCTTTTTAAGCTAAATGAACCTAACTTTACCTAGATTTAATTAATGTTGTAAAGTGTATTCATTTATTCCTTCACATTAAATTTAGGGCCCTTGGATGTAATGTTGCCTTAATCTAGTGTTGTAATGTGTTGTGCACATTCACATTGGATTTAGGGCCCATTTAAGCTAAATAGACCTAATTTTACCTTAATTTGATGTTGTAAAGTATATTTATTTACACTTTCACATTGATTTTTGGGACCTCTTGCATTTATGACCTTTATATCATCATTAATAGGCCCCTAAGGCCTTATATTATACATCACAAGGCTTATTTCAACCAAAATCTTGACAAGATCAACAAATAGACTTAATTTCTTAACTCCTTGGCACTTTCATCTCCAAAACGTTCTTGTGGGAACTGTATGCCACCTTGGGCATATAAGCCCCATGCAAGTGGGACCCATACACCAAAAATGGCATGTGATCCCCATTTGGCCCCTTTTTAGGGTTTTGAGTGAGAAATCAAGGTTTTAAATTCAAATTTTATGAATGCCAGCCTCTGTGATCTAATAAATGGTAACTTGGATGGATTTCCTATATAAACAAGGTATCAAATCATTATTTAATTAAGCCATCGTGTTATCATCCTAAGAAATCAATAGTTAAGAATTCAAAGACTTCACAAGAGTGTCAAGAAGGATTCAAGATCATTTCTAAGACATTCAATGGTAGAATTCTTCATCATTTTTTGTAGCAATTCAAGATCCATCATCATGTGCTTATTTTATTATCCCATCATTTGGTTTAATTACCTAAAATGGGTTTGACCAAGGCAAACCCCTATTCACTAACAATTAATAAATTTTTATCCTCTTTACATGTGTTATAGTAGATCTAGGTGTCTTGGAGCATGAAGGATCTTTTAAGATTAGGTTACAAGTTTGAAGGAAGATTGTTGGAGTTGTCTCTTCACTTGCAAGGTCATGAAAAGTCTTCTACAAGTTTGAAATTAGGGTTTTAGATTAAAAAATAAATTGTGGAAGAAAGAGAAGAGATTGGAGAATAGAATTAGATCTTAATCCTCCAAAAAAGCATACTGGGACTGATACATCACCTTGGGCATATGAGTCCTAGTACAACCAATTTTTAGGTTTTTAGGAGATTTAGAATAAGTACTATGAGATTCCAAATTTGGCCCAAAAAACCCAATCTGCGACTAAATTTCCCAAACTAGCGTATGAGTCCCACTTAGCATTAAATTTAGTTTTTTAAGCATTTTATTAATTCATTCAAGCTCTTTCAAGTTTCTAGGTGTACACTTGTGATCTTGTAGTTTTCTATATTGATTTGCATGCATTTTTAGGTCATTTAGTGAAGTATTGCATTGCATTAGGCTTAAGTATTTTTATTTGTATTTCATTAGTCTTTCCAAGCCCTAACTTGGTGGTGAACCCCTCATTAGTTTACAATTAGACCCTAGGACAACCCTACTATTAGATATATTTCCCCATTCTTCATTGGATTGAGATATCTAGGGTTTCCTTAAATGTGGAGAGTAGAATATTGTTGTCATATGTCCAAACCATAGCAACAACATTTTTCTATCATACATATGCTAGTGCATAAATATTTTACAGTAAAATAGAAAACTCTAAGTGGGTGAACCCACAATGGTGTCTTCTACTTTTTGGCCAAAGTGGGACATTAAAACCAACATTTTTCACCAAACTTTTTACTTTATGGAACATAAAGCAACTAAACCATTAAGAATTTGAAAATGATGTAATCTATTATTTTTGAGAATTTATCTACAAATTTTAAATATACATTTTTTAAAATATTATTAAATATTTTTTTATTTTTTTATGTAACTTTTAACAACTTAATTTTTTTATAGTTAACCATATTTTTAAATTTGAAACTACTTCAGTAAACCATAACTTTATTTGTAGAAAGTATAAAATTACAATTTTTTAGACATAGTTTGTAACAATATTTAGTGCACAAATACTTTTTCATAATGTTTTTATAACTTTTTGAAGTGCAACTAACTATAATTGAGACATTGTTACTTTGATAACACATTACATTTTTTTATTCATCCAAATTAACTTCGTCTTTTTTTTTAAATAAGGAGATCAATACCTAGTGCAAAAAACAAATATATATATTTTTCTCAATTTTTATTTTTCTATGTGTGTGAAACAAAGACGTTGATGTTTGGTGAAAATATAACATTTCAAAGAAATTTAAAAAATAAATATAATAATCAAATTAAATATATTTAAGATTATTATTTTTGGAAAGATTATAATAAGATATACTTACAAAATAGATATCCTAAATGACATCATTTGATCCCCCAAAAGGTGAGGTAAAAGTTTCTTTGGTAAACATTTTGATAGGTGCAGAGGAGACTCTATTGAGGGTTTGAATTAAGGTTAGTGTGGCTCTATCTAAGGGGGTTTTCTCTAATGGGGTGAAATATAACCCTATTCAATTAAAACTCTGTGGATGGAGCCTCTCAAGGATCAAATAATTAATTTTATAAAAATATGTGATGTCAAGAAAAATCAAGAAAACATAGAAGTGAGACAAACTGTTATATTAGCACCCAACTTGCCTAGCTAATGAAGAAGGTTACAAGATAGGAACATGTAGAAACTAATGAAGAGTAAGATCCAAAGATAATGATAGTGAGACAATATTTGTAATGGAGCTATCATCAAAGATGGGATGAATTTACCCAAGTGTGTTTATCAAATATATGAGATGTGGCTCATTAAATAAACATAATACCTTTATCAATTACTCATCCCAAGAATATATATTTAGAAGACATATAAAAACTTATTTTAAAAAATTATTAGAATCCATGGGCATATCAACACAAAAATTTAAATAACTTGGAGACATAATCTTGTTTTGTAGAAAAACTAATTATATGTCCAATGTTTAGATCACTAGAATCAAACCTTTTCTAATTAACATTAAAATTGAGATTCACTTGCAACTTGAATGGTGACCTGGCAATAAACCATGGATTTGATTCCTTTGAGGGCCTTAAAGATTGAATTTTGATATTATGCAATGATGTAACTATCTAAACTATGAAAATACAATGTTCTGAGATGAATTGTGCAAACTAAAAACACACGGGTCCAAATTTGGAATCCAAAAATGAACATAGTAGACAATGATGCACCCAAAATTGAATTTTGAGCTAGATATGGGTGGTCTAGGGGCACAAGGACACCCTAGATTGGGGAATTGAAACTTGAATTTTCTTTCATAGGCTTGAGGTCCCTAATTTGTAGTCTTTGTCTTCCATGTTTGGTTGTTGGATCTTCATTAGTTAATGAGATAATGTACTTTTTGTATCTTTTGAACTTGTAGGGTTATGATGCATGAATGCGAAAATTATCTTCAATCTTCCTCCACTTTGCTTTAGATATGAAACTTGCATACACAAAAAGAGAGGAAGGGTTGTTCCATATAGGGTCTTGTCTCAGTCAAACCTCGTGTTGGTATTTCTATCTCCACAATGGTAAATTTGATGATAAAGATATAGTATTGTTTTGAGGGATATATGTAGGTGTAATTAAATATGGTGTACCTTGTCCTAGGTCATAATTACTCCTTAGTTAGGTTTACTTAGGGACCACATAGGAGGTTTTTAGAGATTTTCCACTTTTGGTGGACTTGACATGTCATTACTTTATCACTTCCACCTTATTTGGACACATCATTTGATTATCTCTCCACCTTAAGTGGAGTGATAGCTTTTCATAGTTGTCTCATGTCATAAGATTGTGACACTTGTCATAATATTATGCCCTTCTATGTTCTCACCTTGGATATATAACCAAGGGGTCTCTCTCATTTGTAATCAATCAAATAATCTCATATCATTGACATTGAATATAGTTTATTATTGTCATATTCTCTCTCTTTTTTGTGCTTTCCATTTGGTCCATAGATCTTGGAATTTATAGCCAATTCTAACATGGTAACAAAGCAAATTGGGTGCCATTGGAGAGTCTTTTTCTGAAGAGAGATCTTAGATTTGGGAGGGTTCCATTTGTGGCTCTTTGTTGCAGGTGTGGATCCCAAATCTGCATTTGCTATAAAACAAACAAACACGAGTATTATCAGTTAAATCAAGCAAATCAAATATAGAATCCCTATGAAATAATTGCTCATATTATCTATGCAAACAAAGTAAGTTATCAAAATAAGCTAAGTGAAAGCATAAGAAAACAAGAGTCAAATTCTATCCCATAGTGGATTGGTGCTTCTATGGAAAGAAGCCCTTTACCAATCCTTGCTTAAGATATGCTAAATGATAAAAGATTGATATGAAAATGCTAATATGATATGGATTCAAATAACAATGGAGGATATGGAGAAAGATCTCAGGATTGTGGAGGATTTGAACAATAGAGAAGCTCTCTATTTATAGAATATAATGATAGGAGGATGCCAAACATGGAGGATGTGAGACTTAAAAACCAACCAATGAGAATAGGCCACTTGTCACCATGTGAGTGGTTGAGGATGAACACATTTTCATCAATGTGCCAAAGAATTTAAAATTATGAGTGGGGGACATGTCAAAATTTAAAATTATGGAAATGTTGAGTGGGGGATATGTCAGAATTTAAAATTCTGAGTGGGGGACATGTCAGAATTTAAAATTCTAAAAATGTTGAGTGGGGGATATGCTAGAATTTAAAATTCTGAGTGGGGAACATGTCAGAATTTAAAATTCTAAGTGGGGGACATGTCAAAATTTAAAATTCTGAAAATGTTGAGTGGGGAATATTCCTCAAAGATGCCATGTTGAAAGAAAATAAGGATTTTAATAAATCAATAAATTGATTTATTTGTGCAAGTGGGTGGTTAGGTTAATTTAATTAGGATTAGATTAGCCTAATGATGATTAGGATGTTTTGACCCCTTTTGACTTGAATTTTTGATTTATTTAAATCAGAAAAGGATGAAATATGCATTTGGAGATTTAATTAAATAAAGTTTGGTTTATTTAATTAAAGGGATTAATTTATTTAATTGAAATGTTAATGTTAAAGTTTTGTTTAATTTTAAATTAATGACCTTAGGAGATGGAAATTAATGAGATTACCTGATGAATGGATGAAGGTGAACTTGATTAATTGATGAATGGACCTAATGCATGATGTTAATTTTGCATGTCTACAACAGGTTCGCATCAAGCTTGCTGGTGAAAATCTAAGCTCACAATTGCGTTAGAAGGTTCGAGATAGTCAATTTTTCCTTTTGTTTCGTCCAAATTGGACATTCAAGGCCAAATCTATGAGGGTTTGAAGTTGAAGAGTGGTTGCCAGATCCAAAAGGTAGCTGCAATTTTGGAGCATTTTGGGTCAAATCCGACCCTGCCATCGCGTCCAAAAGGGCCAAAAACCCTAAGATCAACTGTCAATTCGTCCATTTTGGAGCAAGTCATCTAGTGTAGCAAAATTTTTTTGCTCAAGGAGCCGTATGGCCCCCAGGTCATCATCATTGGGACGGTACAATTTTTGTAAAAAAAATATTATTACCTTCATCAAAATATTTTTGAATTTTTTTTTTAGAAAAATTAAAATTGCGGATTAATTTTTTTGCAAAAAAGATCATATTAAAAATATAACAAAAAAAATAGGAAAATATTTTTTCAGTGGATAATTTGTCCACAATACATAGTACTGCATAGTCTGTAGTTCCTAGCGTAGTGGCTAGTGCCACGTGGCATCCACGCAGGCACCCGCAGGCCCATTCCTCACCTTGCTAATTGGTCTTCAAACTCTGGCGAGAAATTTCAATCAATCGCCGACCACATCCTTCAATCGAGTGGCAACTTCACTAAAAGCCGGTAGAAAATCAAATCAATTGGCAGCCAAATTCTAAAGAATCTAGTGGCATCTTCAAATTACTGGTGGTCAGAGAATATTCCATTAGGGCAGCAAAAATTCTGGCAAACAGTGGCATATTCCGTTCTGTCAAAAGTATATTCTAGCAATTAGAGCGACGGTGATGGTGACAGCTAAACGGCCATCAAATTTAACATAGTGGTTTACTGACATCAGCAATACGTCAACATTTTTTAAAAAAAATTGTCCCCCTCACCGTTTGCATTTTGATTTTCATAGGTGAACTTTGAAGCTCCATATCTCGGTCATTTTGAGTCCTTTTTTTGAGCAATTTTTTTTTTATTTGGGCTAATTTTTTGTGCTTTACATAGTGGTGGAATCATTTTTTGTTTTTGGTGCCTGGTTTTTCCAAAAAATTCAGATTTTCACAGGTGTTGCTGTTTCATCCTCATTTTGGTAACTTCGGGAGCTCATATCTTGCTCCTACGGTAACATTTTTGGGTGTGGTTTTTTTTGAAAGTGCATGATTTTTTGTTTACTTATCAATGGTAGGATCAGATTGATCTCATTTTGTACCAAAAATTGCACTTGATTTTGTGGCCTATTTTGGCATTTGCATGTACTAAGATCAAAGACCACTTTGTTGTTTTTGGCAAGTAGCAACTGTAAATGCACTAAATATAAAGTGCCAAATCAGATATTTCTTGGGGGGTTTCTTGATTGAGTGATTTGAGGGGTAATCTCGCAAAGATTGCTTGCATTCTTTTGCTTGGTTTGTGTTCTTGCAATGGGGACATCTCAAATTGAACCCCTAAATCCACATAATTATGCTACATGGAGAAAATTAGTATGGAATTATCTCATGATGAAAGGTCTAATAGGTCATCTAAAGGACACAATTCAAAAACCTATTAATGCTAAAGAATTGGCAAGGTGGGAGATTGATTGTGAGAAAAAACTTGGATGCATATGTTCATTAGTCTCATTTTATTTGCAATTTCATATTGAATCATGTAATTAATACACCTAAAGAAGCATGGGAGACTTTTAAAAAATTGTATGGTAAAATAGATAAGATTAGAGGCTATCAGATTGATAATGATTTGATGAATCTTGATCCAAAATATTTTGACCACATCCAAGACTACATCTCCAAAAGCAAGCAATTAAGAACACAATTGAAAGAATGCAGTATTGAAAAAGAGGATTTTCAATTGATTCTGAATGTGTTATCCAAGCTTGGTCCTGAGTATTCAGTGTTTGTTTCTGGCTTTCATACCCATTGACTTTCTATGGGAGCATCATATGTTGATCCTAAGTTTGATGACTTTGCAAATCTTTTAATCCAAGAGGAAGCTAAGTTAATGAACATGGGTCTAATCAAGTCTTCCAAACCACAAGCATTGGTGGCTAATGAGTCTAAGGTATAGAAAGAATCAGGGAATCTTGATAAGAAGCAAAAGAAGAAAAAGAAGAAGCCACATAAAGAATCAAAATCCTCATCATCAAAAGGAGAATCATCAAAGAAGGAGAGACCTTTTTGTGCATATTGCAAGAAGGATGGACATGATGAACATTATTGTTATAAGAAGGATATTGATGAGTTGAAAAATATTCTAAAAAATAATCATATTGATTTTCCTTCTAGAATGTCTAAATCATCTTCTTCTCCTTCTACTTCAAAACAATCTAAAAAGGACAAAGGTCAAACATCAGGATATAAAGGAAAAGCTCTTTGTGCTCTTTCAGGTCCAAGATTAGGGAGACGGCTTCTAGATTCAGGAGCATCACATCATATGGCATCTTCGCAGACTATCTTCTCTTCATTTTAGCCTTGTACTATGTCTCCTATCTTGATGGGAAACAATACATACATGATTGTAAAAAGGAAGGGATCTATTAGCAATGGGGACAACACTTTTCAGGATGTCTTGTGTGTTCCTCATTTGACGAACAATCTACTTTCCATTTATCATTTTACACATGGTGGAGATGGGATAACTGTGGATTTCACACCTAATTCTGTCATCATTGAAAACTTAGAGACTAGAGATATCATTGCTACTGGGGTGGTTGATCATTCATCTTGGTTGTATACCTTTGCACAGTTTTCTTTTGATGATGACAATGTTCCTATGGTTGTTGATCACATACACCATGATTCAAAGGAGACATTTGGCTTCTTGAACTTGGGCATACTCACATTAGATCTAGTTCTTGAGTCATGCATTTCATCTCCTCCATCTACGGTTGTACTTGATGATGCTTGTGTTGCTATGGTTTTGGCTCCTAGTGATTCAGTGCAACAAGATCCTGATTGTCTTCCAGATATGGCTACGTTGGATGACTTCTTGATAGGTGCTTTAGACTTGTTTTTGGAGTCTCATCTTATAGATTTGGAGGACACCATCAATGATATTCATCTTCTCTTTAATGAAGATGAACCTTCTTCAATTGTTGTGAGGGAACACTTTGACCCTCTTGTTCATTCTCTGCATGATAATTCTTCACAGTTTGGTGTGAGTGTGGATACTTTTGGACAAAATTTGGAGGAGGCTTCTTTGTCTTCAGAGGGGATATCTTTGTCCTTGTATTATGTTCTACATTCTTCTCCACTAGATGTTGGATTTTCATCTTCACCAGTGTGGCCTAAAACGTCTGTATGGAGTGTGTCAGTTTTCAGCATTGACATGGAGACACTTGAGCATGCTTCAGAAACATCATCACACATCATCCATATTCTTGATAGCTTGCATACATCCATGGTTTTGTTTCTTCCTAAGGGGAGAAACGTTGTTTTGCGAGATTGGATCATCTTCAACATTCAATGTCAAGCTTCTACCATCATTGCAAGAGACTCAACATTGAGGGGGGGTTACCTTGTCTCTCTTCTTCTTCTCTCTTATGGGAGGTCTTTTTCCTCACATGGGGTTTTTACCTTCTCATTCTTCATTGTGATCATTTCTATTTTGTATTTCATCTCTTTTGGGGAGGAGTTTTGTCCCACAGGGTTTTCTCCTTTCCTTGTTTGTGAGAGATTGGATTGATTGCATTTCATTTGCATTGTATGTACATGGGTACCTAACATGACCTAGTAGCCTGGACCCATCTTCCATTATTTGCATTTGTGTATATTCTCCCTCAGTTTCACTTAAGGGGGGGTGTTGGTGTAATTAAATATGTTGTACCTTGTCCTAGGTCATAATTACACCTTAGTTAAGTTTACTTAGGGACCACATAGGAGGTTGTTGGAGATTTTCCACTTTTGGTGGACTTGACATGTCATTACTTTATCACTTCCACCTTTTGTGGATACATCATGTGATTATCTCTCCACCTTAAGTGGAGTGATAGCTTTTCATAGTTGTCTCATGTCATAAGATTACGACACTTGTCATAATCTTATGCCCTTCTATGTTCTCACCTTGGCTATATAACCAAGGAGTCTCTCTCTCATTTGTAATCAATCAAATCATCTCATATCATTGAAATTGAATACAATTTATTCTTGTCATATTCTCTCTCTTTTCTTTGTGCTTTCCATTTGGTCCATATATCTTGGCATTCGTAGCCAATTCTAACAATATAGGCTAAATAATGAAAAAATAGTGAATTAAAAATTTGCTAAAACTCACCACTTAGATCTGATATCCTTGATGGATTGAAGTCATGCTCATCACCTTCAAGGATCAATTGCACCTTAAATTGATTTGACTTGATGACCTAGACGTGTTAGCACTCAAAAAAAAAATGCATACAAAACATGAACAAACTCACATAAAACATGACATGATGCTCCAATGATTACATTTCACAATAATTCTAAGAAAAATCTTTTGACAACACAAGGGGTAGTTTAGCATCATAAGGGATGAAAATCACCTCAGGGGGTGCATGAAAATTACCTCAAGGGGTGTATAATTTTTTTAAAAAGTCACCTCAAGGGTGTACAAGGTTTAACATCACAGAGGATAAACATAAAAAAGCCACACCTTAGGGGGCATTATGAATAACACCACTGTGAAGGGGGCATGCTAATAAAGTATTGCAATTCTTTACAAGATACAACTCAACACATGACAGGCCACACTTTAG
The DNA here is from genome assembly GCA_007258455.2 of Sequoia sempervirens. Classification (NCBI taxonomy): domain Eukaryota; kingdom Viridiplantae; phylum Streptophyta; class Pinopsida; order Cupressales; family Cupressaceae; genus Sequoia; species Sequoia sempervirens. The sequence continues at coordinate 52,899 of VDFB02120841.1, read as the reverse complement.
GGAATATCATACAAGACACCACCACTAAAAGAGGATAAATCATGGAATGAAGGGTCACAACCTAGGGGACATTAGACATAATACCACCACTAGGAGGACAAAAAATGACATGAAAAATAACACTTTAGGGGGTGTCAAGTTTAATACCACCACAAAAGAGGACACTAGCATAGGTAAATGAGTCTATGCATTAGAGAATGTTTTAAGATATTTCTATTGAATTTTATGTGAAATACAAGGCCACAACCTATGGAAATCATTCATAATATCACCATTATAACAAGACACATGAAATATGGGCTTCTATGGATGCCTTTGCTTCTTCTTTGTCCCTTTCATAGAAATATGGTGGTTTCTCTTGTTCTTTCTAGCCCCTACTCTTTTTTGGATTTTTTTTTCTTGTTAGGGGGTGAAGCCACAATAGTGGTTTACAATTAAAGTGAGGAAGGAAAACTCACAAAAAATGAATGCATGGAAAAAAAATTGATTTTAGGGGTTCGTACGAACCTACTAGTTCGATCGAACCAATTAGGGGTTCGCTAGAACCTGGGTTTGGGCGAACCCTTTCAATACTTTCCCACCAAGAAAGCCAAATAATCCCCTTATAAAAGGGGGCTTCGAATGAACTAGGGTTTGAATGAACCCTAGTTTGCTAGAACCCCTGGGGGTTTGCTAGAAACCCCTGGTTCTAGCGACCCCCCTTTTCCCTAATTTTTTAATTTGTTCACACAAAAAACCTAATTTTTTACGCTTTGAAGCTCTGGTTGAGGATGAAAATGGGGGAATCTTTAGCAACCAAACTTGGAATCATGTAGTCTTCAGAACGAGCTATCCAATGAATATAATTTTAATATGTTTTGGTTTTATTATGTATTTGTTTTTTTAGTTTTATTAAACATAGGTTTTTCATCAAAAATGAAGGTCTTTGTTCTGCACATGTGGAAAAATAGCAGATTATAAAAAAAAAAATTTAAAAATATGAGTGCACTAGATATTGAAGTCCTTGATCCAACAAAAAGAAAATTGAATTTCGATATATACAAAAAAAGTTACGCGTTATACGGTCACGCTATGTTTGAATTGTCACTAGTTTGACTTCGAAACTAGATTAAAGAAAAAATATTCAATAAAAAACTATCTAACCAAGTGGAAGCACTAGATATCAAAGTCACAAATATAAATTCAAAAGAATTGGAATTTTATCCTTCATGGAAAAAAAGTTATTCATTATATGGTGTACGTCACTTTTTTAAAATGTTGTTTTCTGAAAAAAACTAGTTTTTGTGAGAGATGGAAAAAGAAGTGCAATCTAATTCTAAAAAATTTGAAAAAAATATTTTTAGAATCTATAGACAAAATGTGACAAAACTCTAGTTTGTATCATCTTCAAATTCCTCACGGTTTAGCCGCTATAGGTTCCTAAATGTGAAGATTTAGTTAAAAATAAAAAATTCAGTGTCCAGTTTGGCCAAAAATTGTAAACCACTATTGTGGGATCACCCTAGGAGGTTTGGCTATTTGTTATTTTTCTGTAGGGATGTTTGGAAGTTGTTTCTTCCCTAACTGGGAGAGCTCATCATTTGTTTATCTAAGGGTTTCTATGAATGTCTCAACTTCTTCTTTGTCCCCTTGGCAGAAAAATGATGGCCTCACTGTTACTCTCCTCTCCTTGTTCCCTGAAGTGTATGTTGAGTTTCTGGGAGAGGTTCTTTTGCTTTGGATTCTTTTGGAATCTCTTTGGTTTGTGATATTCTTTATGTTGGGAACTAATTTCCTTTGTTTACATCTTCTGACATCTGGGCATCGTTGTAATGAGGGTTTTGTTGTCCTTTGCCTTCTTGGTTCCATGGCTTTTCTTTTTTATGCTTCTCTTAGTGCATCTATTGGTTACTCTAGTCTTTCCTATGGAGGTGGTCCTATCTTCTATTGAGGGGGAGATGGATGTGGCTGGAAGTGACTTTTCTCCTATAGAGGTGGAGTGGGATGATATTGGTTATGCTTGGAAGTGTTGTTGGGGGGCTGATGAAGCCCTGATTTGTGGCTACACGGGAGTTGATAATGGATTTCATGTTGTCTTCTTTTCTTTATCTTCTATAGAGGTGGAGATATTGAAAAGTAAGCTTATCTCTGAGGTGCTCACTCTCAAGGTTTATGGTTGTTGTAGCCACTATGTTATGGAGGAGCTTGGGTTTCTCTCCTATAGAGGTGGAGAGAACAGTTGGTTCTGGAAGAGCATTGTTGGAGCTTTGTGCATTTGTGGTTACCTTTCCTATAAAGGTGGAAAGGGTGTTTTGCTGGGCTCCGATACTTCTGTTGATGGAGCTTTGTTCTTGATCCACATTTTGAAAGTAATATTCTTGAGTTCAAGGTCCCTGCCAAAACCTGGATGCACAGTCCATAGGTTTGGGTTTAAGGTCCTTGCCAAAACCTTGTTATAGTGGGTTGTTGGTCCTGTCAAAACCAATGGATTATAGTGGGTTGTTGGTCCCATCAAAACCAATGAGGTCAAGATTCATGTAATTTCTTGGCTTTTTTTCTGGGCAACCTACTGACTTTTGGCTAGTTGTTGGCTTGTTGTGTCCCTGTTTAGTTGTTGGATGTTTTAGTATCTATCTTTTAGGCAGCTTGTTCTCCTTTGTGTGGGTTTTGGGTCCCCTTAAAACCTGATGGTTTCGGGTCCATTTAAAACCTGTTGTAAATGGTTTTGGGTCCATTCAAAACTTGTTTTTCCTATTATCAAAAAGAAGACACATAAAATACATTAGTTTAACTAATAGATGGCACACAAAATCCTTTAAGACCCATACATTCAAATATATGAAATACAAGCACTAACTTATTTAATACCTATTAATACCCAAATCTAATGAAACTTAGGTTTCCTAAAACTCCTCTTACACCAAATAAAGGAAATTTATTACTTAGTCATTTGATCATACAATAATTGTTTTATTCAAAAAAAATTTCATTGACCTAATATGTTAGAATTTATGTCTACATTAAAAGGATATGCAACATTACAAAATCAACAAGAATTTCGATTAAACATGAGAATTAGTCACAAAACTCTAAATATTTTTAAAAGATATCAAATACTATACATATGAAAATATTTAATACATATAAAACCATAAAAGTTGTTGAATAGAATATAAACACCCTAACAATTTAAATAGAAAATAAAAGTTGTTGAATAGAATATAAACACCCTAACAATTTAAATAGAAAATAATAAATTATAAAATCATCTATGAAATCATTATCCTTATCATCCCCTTTCCTCCCCATTTCCTCCCTCTAATACAATCATTATTTTGTAAAAATCAAATATTCTAAAATAATGGTTGGTCAATAAACTTCCATTGCATATTTAAATTCTTTACCCATTTAATATTTTTATTTTTTTAATGATAGAATGTAACTCAAAAGCTTAAGTTAAATTTTTAATATAACTTAAAGTAATAAAACATTACTAAATCCACACGTGACTATGCAAATCTAATTTACTTGGCGAATTAATTGAACACTGCGAGGAAGGAATTATTTGGGAAATTGTATTTCATGATGTAAAAAATGATGAAAGAAAATCTACAAATTCTTCGAGTAGAATCCAAGTTATGCTTATGATAAGCTAATGTCTATGGAAGAAGAAAGCATATGAGAGAGTCGTAACAAAATTAATATTCAACTCTTAACAGTTTAGAAGAGCTAGAAGAAAAACACGATAAAAACTGCAGCAAATGCGATATTCCTACAGAGGGAGGAACAACAAAATCACAAAGAAATACTAGTTAACAAATCCTAGTAATCCCATCTTCTACTACCACTTACTGTTGTTGGTAGATGGGCACTTATGATATTTTGAGGAGGAGGATGTAGGACTGATATTTGTGGGCAAACAGTTATTAGTAATCACAGTAAACTGATAAAAGATTCTGGAGCAGGGGGCAGAGCAATCTCAACCGTTCCTTCTAACATCTGAACAACCTTCTTCATTGATGGTCTTAAGGATGGGTTTTCTTGAATACACCACAGACCCACCAACACCATTCTTTCCAGCTGAGCGGAATCAATTGTGATGCCCTCTAATTGCTGCTTCTCCACTAATTTTTCAAGTGAGTTTTTCTTCAAGCACTCGTAAACCCACTCGGATAGAAACATTTCGTTTTCTGGGGCGTCTAATTTGAGGGTTTTCCTGCAACAAATGATTTCTAATAACATCACCCCAAAGCTGTAGACATCCACTTTGACAGTGATTGCCATGCTTTTGTGCCACTCGGGCGCTATGTAGCCCTTTGTGCCCCGAGCTCCTGTAAACGTTCGAGTCTGCTCCGCCTTCATCAATTTCGCTAAGCCAAAATCTGAAATTTTGGGATTGTAGTTGTCGTCGAGCAAGATGTTTTGAGGCTTTATATCGCAGTGGACAACTTGCGCTGTGCATTCTTCGTGCAGATAGAGGATGCCCCGTGCTGTTCCCGTGGCGATTTGAACGCGCGTCCTCCAACTGAGAAAGCTGCTGTCTACAAATAAAGTCCTGTCCAGCGACCCATTGGTGACGTATTCATAGACCAGAAGCTTGTGCGAGTCTTGGTCGCAGAAGCCATACATCTGAACAAGATTCTTATGATGGCTCATGCCTATCACGCTCATCTCCGTCCTAAACTGCTTCTCCGCCAGTCCATCGCGAAGCAATTCGTCAAGAGTCTTCACGGCAATCGCACTGCCGTCAGGCAGTGTGCCTTTATAGACTTGTCCAAAGGCGCCTCTGCCCAACTCTTCCTTGAATCCTCCTGTAGCGAATTCTATGTCTTTATAGGCAAACGCTGTCAAACCCTCCTCGTCCACATCCGCAAGTTTTACATGACCGTACCAGCACAGACAAATTACTAGTATGGATGCTGCCACAAGCACTAAGGAGCAACCCATCAGGCCTATACCGATCACCAGACGCTGCTCCACCTTTCCCTTTCTGCTACCCTCGTTTGGCAGGCGAGGAAGAGGCGCTTGACTTGAAATGGGAGGAGAGCGGGGCTCTCCCTTTACTTTCACGAAAGTTTTAACAGTAACCACTGGAGCTCGATTCCCGTCAATTAGAGGCAGACGTTTCTTGTGACACGACCGATCTTCAAAGGTGACTACCGTGCACATACAGTCATCCATGCAAGCCTGCTTGCATTCGCTCTCGGTAACATTATCCAGCACCATGTAGTCGTTACTTAAGTCGGTTGAATAGCTGATGTCTGTCGTCCAATCCGTGTTGTCAAGCTTAAACATTACAGCGGTTGCAGAGCAACTCTGCCCTGGAGGCCAGTTGGGTGAACATCCCCTAAAGTGGTCCTCTTTGTCGGTGAAATGGAACCCCGGAGGACAAATGCAAATAGGCTGGTTCAGGCTACTTATTTGACAGACGCCATTGCGCCCACACTGACCCTTCACTTGCCAGCAGGGATCTGTCACAGGTCGCCATTCAGATGACCAGGAAGTATCTCCGTCTGCATTCCAAACATACATCCCCAGAATCCCATCACTATCGAGCGTCACTCTCGCAGAAATCGCCCCCGTTCCATCTTGCCATCAGTGAAATTTTTAATTCTGGTGTCGTTTTTCAAATACAAGTCTCCACTCTCATCAAAAATCAAGTCGACGGGATTATCAGAATATTGGTAGGTGTTGCTAGACCAGTAAGCGCCTTGCTGCTCGCCGACCCGCTCCACTGGATAAAGGACCAAATTACCGTCCTCTTGTAAGGCCAGTTCGAAGCGACCCGATGAGTAGTTTGTAGCAGAAGCCTTAGAAAACATGGTCGACTTCCACTTGAGTTTCTGACCTGGCAAGAGTGTGTCTGTAGGATCATCGAAGCTCTGCCATACGTAGCCTTCTGTCTGATCAAGCAACACAATATTGCCACTGTCCAGCAACGAAGCCTTAGATACATTGACGCCTTCAGCGGGGCGTGCGGCCCAAAGCGTCGTTCTTGTGGAATCCAAAAGTTCAAGCCGTCCATGCCGGAGTTTTATCAGATATTCTATCAAACCAGACACCTACTAGGTATACAGCAGGAGTCACGCGATGAAATCCAAATGCAAAATCTCCATTAGATGAAATCCATTTGGAATTTTTGGAATTAGCAGTAAGAGAAGAGCCAATAGGAATATAATTGTTCTGAATGGGCTGAGCCAACACGACTAGGAACAGACCGATGGGAATGAGGAGGATCAATGGATTTACTGCCATTGGATTCTAGGATCTACTAGGCCAGAACAGCAAATGTGTAGCCTGGAATGAAAAAGGAAAATTGAAATACATATGTTAGAATATTTCTATGGTGGAGGCTAGGTTTATAAATTGGGCCGTGGGTGGGGTGTCGAAATTTCCAGGCGAACAGTCTCAAAGTCATCCAATAGTTAGTCAATGGATGTATTGAGGTCTGTTTAATTAGCGTTGAAAACTCTGGTGCCGTGAAATGAACAACAATTCATTTGAAATAAATCACCTCCTTACATAAGGCGACACAATAGGTCACAGGTCACAAGCATCCGTGGAATATAGCAAAGACATTTAGACCCCATGTGTGTTGTACAGAGATGCTGGTTACAAGCATCCGTGGAATATAGCAAAGACTTTTATACGCCATGTGTGTTGTACAGAGATGTGGTTATTTTTTATCGCAAGTCTTTTCATCGTCCTTCACACGGTGAAAGTAAGTCGGTCCCCCATTTTCAGTGATCGCGTTTGTAGTCACGATTATTAATTGCCTAGACTCTAGAATCAATCGTTCAACTTACGTTGGAATTTAAATAATTTTCAAGTCCGTCCAACGCAAACGAAAGTTCCTCTCAAATCATATATCAACACCTTAGACTCTAGAATCAATCGTTCAACTTACGTAGGAATTTAAATAATTTTCAAGTCCGTCCAACGCAAACGAAACTTCCTCTCAAATCATATATCAACACCTTATCTTCCATAGTATGGACGCAACAATTTTCAAGTCATTTCCACTGTATGCTATACTTTATTATGGCATCTAATTCTGTAAATGCCCAAAGGAGTGAAAAAAGATTTACCAAAGCCGTAGGAACAATCCAAACTGTTGGAATGAATTGAGACCGTAATTTGAGCTAGTTTATTCGCTAAGAACATGATTACTTTCAATTTATTGAAGATAAAAACGTAGGTTACGTATGCATGAAATAGAATATCGGATTGAATGCATTGCCAAAATCATTTTGTGTTTTAATTGCTTGCCATTGAGCAATAAATAAGTAGTAGTATGTCCTTAGCTATGCCAATGGAAAATAAAGAGCCCTTTTCTCGGGTAAATAAATAATTAATGCCGGATTTAATTTTAGGATTTATGGTTTGAGATAATAAAGTGTAAATAGACAAATATATTTTATAAAATGATGAAAATAAATTATTCAGAGTTATTATGTCAAAGGTGTATCCAATTTGAAAGACGCTAAGTGGAAATTCTTAATTAACGATAGAGTCTTCACCATAGAGGTTTGTCGACGATCAAACTAATTGTAACTGTTCCGATCTTTTCTCGTATCTTATCCTGGGAACTTTAACTACTTATCTACTACTTCCCACCTACACTGAGATATTCTGCAATTGCTAGATCGCTCCCCTGAATTGGCATTCCCTATGAGCAGTGAACTTTAAATGCTTATTTACTTCTATGATATGTCCTTCCTTTTACTTGAATGCTAATAGATTGAAGCAGCAATTGTAGGTAGATTGGATTCGGCTCAGTTTTTTTACAAAAAAATTGCTCCATTAGGGCAAGGTATTATGATCTTATTCAATACTCGTTTCATCTTTTGTTTGGTTTCTGCTTTCCCCACACTTCAATGTTTTCTTACTGGAAAGCATGAAAGACTTGTTGGGTTCTAATGTGTAGAGTTTCCTCTAGTGTAAACTAAAATCATTGACTTCTTTCATATCAAAAGATCTTCCCAGGACCTTAATCCATTTCGTCAAGGTACAAGATATTTGACCCAAAGTTTGGATATATGAATAGACAGTTTTGTTCTTTTAGCTTTGGTCTTTTAATGGTGCAATTTAATGGGCTAAATAGATATATCAATGCTTTATTTTCTATTTTTATTTGATTTTTTCTGCATGCTAAATGGTTTTAGCTTTGGGTTTGAACAAATTTGAGAAAACGGAGATGACGCTCTACACCCATGGTTGTGTCTAAGAAGAAGAGAAGGTTGCTGCCATTTTCTCCACTAGAGACCTTATTAGAAGATTCCAACAATTGGGATCATTAGCTACTACCCTTACTAGCTCAAGGGTGGAGTTCAATAATGAGCCCACATACATTCCTAGCATGGCTCCTAGATTTTCCAACCAAGCTGCTTTGGAGATAGAAGGCATGCAAGTATTGCCCTTAAAAATTCTCATGCTTATAATGGAATAGTTTCTCTAATACCTTATCAAAAACATACTAATGCTTATGGGTGAAATGAATGCAACGCTGCTATTTTAGTTTAACTAAATTGGTGCCCTATTTCCTAATTGTAAATAAATTTTTCTTGGTGTTTTAAGTCCTAAAAGTGTAGGAGCAAAACAAGCAATGGTACAATGGAGATATAATGGTTTTTTCCATCAAGTATTTGATTATTTTTTCAATCACGTGATCCCATTTATCATCTTTCAGTTCTCAAGATAACATATTTTGTGGGCTATTAGGTGTTATTTGTTATAAATATTTTCAAAGCTGTCATGTAGCTCTCAGACTCTCAAGTCAACGCTACAAATTTTGATTCTCTATCTACAACTATAGCTAAAAAGCACACTCTAAAGTAGAAGAAGCTCTGGCATTTTAAAGATCTTTCAAGATCTTTAAGTTTTTTAAAATGATAAAGTTAAAGAAGGGGGCCATAGTCATCTCTGTGGAGCTTAACCTTATTTTACAGAGGAAATTCCATGTTAATGGTGCATGTCTTTTATTAAATGTATGAGAAAACCCACACAACTTATAGGCTAATACAAGTGTGGGTAAACCCACAATGTAAACTACATACTCTCATCATTATAGCCATATGATAGTCTATATTTGACAATTTTCTTCCCATTGTGATCATTATCTATTATTAAGCTTATTTATTATGAATCCCCACAACCAACATGTGTCCCCTGGCCATACTTAGGAACCCAATCACTGCCACCACATTATAGACACAACTAGAGCTATACATACAAATTAATGGGATTATAGTTTCTACATACAACTGTATCATACCTAAGTACTCATCAAATGCTCTAAAATGAACAATAGTTACAATACATATAGAATAAAGCCTCAAGGGGCTTACATCAAGAAACCCACTAGATTACCCCACCTGTCAATCCATTATCAATGATTTATTATAGAAGCTAGCTCCTGCTATTACCCTATCCACTCCTAAATTACCAGAAAACTCAGAAATTAGGGAACTTTCAACCTGTCCCAACTAAATCCAAAATTTCCAACAATTGCTTCTGTGGAATGCACCTTATTGTAAGTGAAGATAAATTTCAATTAAGAAAACTATCAACAAAGATGATCAGAACCTTTGTAATAAGTAAGATTGTGAGGTTAACTTTGTACTTTCAAATAAGATACAAACTGAGTGTATTCAGTTATGAGGTTAATAGAAGTTTCATAGTTATATTAATAAATGTGTATTGCACAATTATAATTTCTAAGGGTTTTCCCATGTGTAGTTTATTTAGCACATAATTTCTTAATTGGTTTCCAAGAGCCTTTCACAGATGACAATTAAGAAAACCAACATAAGATACAGGTGACTAGAGTGTGGATGCCCAGTTTGGCTCACATGCCATTTATGAAGTTACTGTCTGTTATTGGAAAGTTTCTTCCCACAGCTAAAATTAATTCATTAGAACATCTATACACTAGATACAAGGTAGATCATTATTTATCAGAGTATCTATTGTCATTGAGGTAGTGTTGTAGTTTCAAGAGCAAATGCACATAAGACCAAATCTATACACTGGCTATAATTGTTAGGAAGGAAGAATTAGGAGAGATATGTTCATAAGGAGGGTGAGGGTGATTGCTAGTGATAAGTTGTTGATTGAAGTTATTCAAAACATTCAAGGACATGTATATTAGTTTCTAAGCATAATTTGATATGTTATTCTTGGATGTGAGTTCTCATCATTGAAATCTAGCTAAAGTTGATAAAAAAGGGATGTTGACCTTTTTTTTTGAGGTGGGGGGGGGAGAAGGGGGAGGGGGGGTTGAATACCCTATGAAATTGTTTGTATTCATATACACTAAATAACTAGAGATTGAACCTAACTTTCTGCATCTAGTCTTGGTTCCAACTTTATACACTGCTGCTGTCATTTACTTATCAAGCCATATTTGTACTTATTTGATGTTTTAATGTTCCTTTGAGTTTCATTTAGTCTATTTCTATTTCTTATTGGTAATCTATGCTATTGTATACCCTAAATGCTTCTTTGATATTTCTTTTTTTGTTTAATTCTTTCAACTAATGTTGTTTGTAGTGTTAGAAGATAAGAAAAATACAAAGTTACATTTTCTTGTAGCAAAAATCTTGATATATACAAGAAGAGTCTTATTAGATCATTGTTGGTATCTTATTTTAGTTTCTAGGTATCTATTCTTTGGATTTTTGGTCTAACTTGTCTCTATTTCAAATGAGTGATATGCTAATTGTTCTTAATTCTAAATTGTGTTGGAATGTTTCTCGGGGTTACTCTAAATAAATGATTGGGATTTTCTACTTATTTTTTATTACATACTTTCTATTTGTGTTAGGGTATTTGTATGTATTTCCTATTATTTTCTGCAAAGTAATTTTCATGTTGTGGGTCTCTTATAATTATAATGAATAAGTTTCCTATGTGTCATGTTAAAGATTCAAGCATTTAAGAGAAAACTTGTTTCTATTATTTTATGTTGGACATCACTAGCCAAACCCTACAGATTATGGTTGGTGTTCTATTATTGATACTGAGAGAATATCTAAAAAATCATTTCACTACATTTTTGGAATTGGTTATCATAAATAAACAAGCCTGCATAATTTACAATAGAAGTTATATCTCATCGGAATAAATTTTATTTTGTATTTATCCCCTTTTTCCTTTAATTCTTATTTTGTGTGCATATAATCTATGTGTTTAGTGAAGTTATATGTAGACAAACGTTTCTTGATGCCACTTTGCATACATTAGGCAAATAAATTATGATTCCTTGTCATTGTCCTTTGGAGAACCCTCATAGTTCTTTGGTTTTGCACTTTAGATTATACTAGATTTAGCTTCATGTGGGAGCCTGAGTTCGAGTTTTAGATCCTTGGTTTTGTTTGTTAGGGCACAAGTCCTCACTAGATGAGAAATATACAATATATTTGAATTAAAAACTAGTTAAATAAATTAAGGTTAGCTTTATGTGATCTCATGCTTGGCAAGATTGGCCCTCAAAAAAATCCCATGTTGCTCTTATTGTTTGGTTTCCCACCAAGGAAATGAGAGTAGGCCAAACTCAAGCTTTTCTAAGGATAATCTCCTTTGAAAAATAATTCCTATTTTGTCACTTCTCCATTGATTCCTTTCTTGTACAAACAATATCATTTTCTAAATGATCCACCATCACAGATGTAGTGGAAAATAAAAAAACCAACAATTTCCCTAATTAAACACCCACACCTCTTCGATGTACCCATTGTGCACACCAAGGTGTAATTGTTAGTTTAGTTTTATGTGTGTTTTGATGGTGTTAGGCTATACATTATCATTCTATTATCTAAAAAGATGTTATCTTATTATATATAATTCTATGGTGTTTTGGGAGATATACAACTAATTTTTTCTTTGATCTCGAGAGATATTGTGGAACAAAACCATTTTGAATTGATTATGTGGCACAAAATTGACTTATTAGATTTGCTAATCTAAAAAATAATTCACATCACTTTTTTTTATTTGAAAAAAATATTGGTGGTGTTCACAAACACCTTTGAGGAGTTTGTTAGGTAGGACACATTCACCCATGGTCAAATCTCTAAGTGAGTTGATTTAACAACTTGTGGAAAAAAATTGAAGACATCGAGCAAGCACACAATATATCTATTTATCACTAAATATGGATATGATGATGTGGTAATGAATTCTCAAATGTACTCTTTGAATGATAATGGAAGTATCAAATGAGAGTTCCTCTATGTTAAAAATCTTCATTGTTATTACCAAATTACAGTTTGAAACTTTAGCTATCGATATACAAGGAATGTTTAATTTTAGTTTTGCACTCATAAAGTACACATTATAAACATGAAGGATTTAAGAAAAATAGAAAATTTTATTTCAATACATTAATGAGTTTTTTTTTTTCATTTTTTTTAAAGAAAGGGGTAAACCCTTTTGACCTAGAGCTATGAACTAGTGAAGTGACAAACGGGGGACCCCATCCCCAATTTAAACATTCAAAAATTACACACTAGTGGGGTTTGAACCTTGATGGCAAGAAAAACACCACAACAACTTAACCATCATACTATGCCACTATTTGTAATACATTGTTGAGTTTCAAAAATAAAATTTTAGATCTATTTTTTTCATCTTCCCTTGTTTGCTAAAACAATATTTATTAAAGGAAGTTGCAATATCATTAGTTTTATTGTAATAATAGTAAATGGAAAGAGTTTTATTGTTCATGTTGCTAATTTATAAAGGGAAAGGAGTTTCCTTACAATTTTGTAACCACATAGTGAAAATAAAATATATTATTTATCACTTTAGCATACTCATTTCATAACAAAGGTTTGGTTTTCATCTTAGATTTAACTTGTCAATCAATTGTATTTAGTGAAAAAGAAAGGAAAAATAAAACTAAAGAAATCATTATATTTAGTTTTAATAGTCCATTTATAATAGGTAGTGCACATATATTGGGTATGTTTAGGATAATGATGGGCAAAAAAGTGGCGATATAATGGGTATGTGTAGGGTATATGGCTATTGATTTTTTTTTACCCAAAATTGATAAAACGAAAAGGGTTTTTAAAGGAGATTCTCAGCTTTCCACCAATATAAATTATTTTTTACTTTGAATTTAATAAATAATTATTATTTATTTTTTATTTGAATTATGACTAAAGTCCTGATTGATAAGCTGATTAAAAAACATCTACAACTTTCAAGTGGTATCACATTTTTTGAATCTGAAACATGTGTCACATTCTATGCTTCACATACTATAGGATTAAAAAAAAATTGAATTTCATAAAGTTTTGACCAAGTTAAGGTGGTCAGACATACAAGTTTTTATATTTTTAAAAGTTGTAATAAAAAATTCATAATTAATTATTTACTTGGAAAAAAATTACAAAATATATGCATCACATAGGGACATGAGTCCTCTACTTATATCTAAGATCATTTAATTTTTTTTTATCATTTTATTTTTGTTAGGGTGGTTAGATAGACACCTACTTCTTATTTTTCCCTAAAATTTAAGTACTACTGCATTGAAATTTTAAATTTTTCACCAAATAGATTTAAAAAAAAAAAACATAATAGTTTAGAAACTACATTCAATTTTCTATAGATTCTATTCTTACATATTTTAAAAAATATATATATATAACTTATTCAAATTTTTACGTCAAGTTTCCTAACTAATCTATTTTTTCTAATTTTTTTCCCACTTAAAAGCTTGTTTTTTCCATGATGATCCTATACATACCCTATTATTTATTCCTCTCTATGTAAACCCATTTATAATATACAAGATTCTTGTTTTCTACATCTATCATGGAATGATTGCATTCATTCCTACACAACAATTTCAATGGGGCATACCCTTTATACCTTCACATATTTATCATGCATCTTGTTAGGTCTTGCAAGTTTTCATTTCCCATTATGTATAATTAGTTAGAGAGAATTTACATGGGTTTGTTATCTAGGATGTTCCCTTAGTCATTGACTTCAGTATGTTGTATAAAACGTTGGTAGTCACTTGAGGTTTCCACCTTGTAGAATACCCAAGTGGGTACTTGCATTTTACATTTTAGTAATAATAGGAAAAAAATGAATAAATTGTATTGTAGGTTTTTAGTCAGTTTTCAACCTTTTGCAAATTTTCTTGTCTCATCTAGTTCCAAGGCCCCTTTCTACAACCTAGCTCTAAGGGTTAGTTTTGCATTTGTGGGATTACATTAGTCAAATGCACCAAGTTATTTCAACCTAAAGAAAAAATCTATTTGAACTAAACAACTTAAAGTGCACACGGAGGAAGATATTTAGTAGGGCTCCATATGTCCATAAGGATTAACTCATATTTGCAAAGAGGGTCTTTTGTAGAAAAGTGTATGTGAATCCAACATTGCAAAGGTACAAATTGACATCATGACTCTACAAGATTATATTGAGCTTTCCCACAAGGTGCAAATGGAAGATAAGATCCCAGAAGGTCCAAATATTTGGTGTTTCCCTACAAAATAATTTATTTTCAAAGATAAACTATGTGGTATCTTTTTGGGTAGATAAGGCTCATCTTCCTGCATCCACATCATGATAACATCATCATTGTAACTTTTCATCCTAATGAGCCTTTTGTGAATTTTTTTGTTTCAATTGGTTTCTTTCATCAACATGTAATTGGGCACATATTCCCTACAAATGGATGTCCATGACCCACAAATCATATATGGAGGCCATTATTCCATATTATCCAATTGGTGACTATTTTTTCTAGGTGTCCTAATGGAAGCATACTTCCTAGATGATAGTATCAAGTAAGGATTATGTATTTATAAGTGGATGACCTCTTATTGAACCAAAGGTAAACTTGAGGGAGAATGAACAAGTGCATATTTTTTATCACTTAAGTCATTCTTATATTCCTAATATAATTGTCCCCATTGTCGTTGAAAATGGAGGTAATTATGTAGTTCAATACTTTGTAAGACTATTGTAGCTGTAGATCTAAATAAGTGTCATTTGTTAGAATTTCTTTGTGGATGATTATCTGTTTAATTTATTTTACCATTTGTAGAAGTAGACAAAAGACCGTTGAAGAATAAGACCAAAAGAAAGAAGTTACACAACATATACCATGGAGAAACTCTTTCAGGTGAAAAATACACCAAAATCAATGTATTATTTAATCTCAGAATAAGATTACAATAATTCCAATCCTTGCTTGAGATGCTTCTTTTGCTTTCAACATTTCTTCTTCACAACCTGTAATCAAATCTGATTAACTCTCTTCAACTTGCTGCAGTATATAGACAATAACGAGCCTTGTAAACTCCAAAGAGTTTACATTACAAAGCACAATGGTTATCTCACAAAACCCATCCCTATTATTTGCAAGTAGAATTCTATCGTGAAGAACAATGTAAAAACAAGTCCTTCATCCATTTGGGCATCCCAAACTAAAGTCATAACTCAACCTTTACTCCAAAGATATCTTCAAATCTTATCCTCATAGTTGGTGCCCAAGAATGGGCCCACTTAACTTAGCCTTCTAAAATATCTTAACATGAAAAAGTGTTAACTCCAAGAAGCCAACTTGGGTACCCAAGGTCGGCCCAAGTCAATCTATGTTAACTAAAACATATCTCTCCACCATTCATGCAAATACCATGCATGATTGATCATCCCCACTTAACTGAATTTATCACCTATTATCTATGATGAAACTCAAGTCATTAGCCATACATTCCAAGTCAACTGAATTCAACTAGCATTCAACTGAAACTAACTACATGCAATTGAAGATAATTGAACCATAACTAATTGAATTGAATTGAACTGATACTGAATTAAACTAAACTAAACTAAACTAAATTGAAATAAACTGAATTGAACTAACTTGAACTAAACTGAACTAAACTCCATGCATGTAAACATCAATCCCTAACTTCTAGGATCTTTACATGCATTACTGAAGTGTTATCTTTTACTCATAACAGTTAACTTAAACTCAAGGTGAGTTCCACCTTCCATGTGGGTTCCCCATGTGTTCTTATTTTGTAGGATCTCTTCATGGGTGTCCCCACATGTTCCTATCATTTAGAATTAATTACAAATGTCAATTTACATGTTCATTTCATTTGAGTTTAATCTCTTTCTATTCCTAGTGTTTTGGGAACACTTTCCAAGGACCTAGGAGATACATGAAATAATATTTAGGATTGCAATTAAATGGCATCCTATTCCCAACATTCTACCACTTGACATTATACATTACAATTATTCTAAAAAAGTAATCATTATTATAAATCAAGTATAGGACTAAAGGCCAATGGCCTTCCTGCACCAACTAATCAATCCATACCAACTTCAAATGGAACTTGCATAATCATGAAGCTCCAAGAAAATGATTAAACCAAGAGAACTTATCTGTAGGAACTGGTTTCATAAGATAATATGCAACATTAATTAAAGTTTCAACTTTCTCAATTAATACCTTCCCAATCTCAACCATTTCTCTCACAAAGTGATACTGAACATCAACATGCTTAGTGTGAGCATGATACATAGGATTTTTGGCTAAACACATAACACTCTAACTATCACATTCAATTTTAACTTACTTGAAATTAAAACCAATACCTTTCCCAAGTCTCTCTATCAAAATTTCCTCTTTGGAGGCATGTGAAATTGTCAAGTGTGTTGAACTCATGCCCAACCAAGGTGTAGGCTTCTTGTTCTTTATTGTTGAAAATAGCTTTTCTTACAAGTAACCATTCCAACATATATCTCTTACCATAAGAGAACTCAAGCCTCACCTATTTCTCCAAGTATCCATGAGGACATGTAACCAACCAATCCATGCCAAACTCCAAATGCAACATAGCATTATCATGAAGTAATCAAGAAAATGATTAATGTACCCAATACTTAATAGAACTACACAAGATCAATGAAAAAGCTCCAATCATGAATCAGGAACATAATCATGAAAACATGATCTAACCATTTCCTACTAGGAGATCACATGCACCATAACATATATACATCTTGGTCTCAAGAGAACATCTAATATGCCAAACTCTAAACTAGTATCAAGAGTATAATACATGACATCATAAGAAATACCCTCTAAACCAAGAAACCATATCTCCAATCACATGAAGATAACCTTACCAATGATGCATCCACGTCACTACCGACAACTCCCACTAAATTGTGGTATGAGCTACATATGACATCATGACTACCATCATCCTCATGAAGATCACTCTTTAACATCAAGCAAAGAGTCATCACTAACATTTTAAAATGAAATTATTAAAGCATGATTACCGTCATTTGAGGATTCCTTTATAGAAAAATCAAAACTCTTTTTCTTTTTCTTACAATCTTTCTTCACATGTCCCAGTTTACCACAGTTCCAACACTTTACCTTACTCTGTCCTTCTGATTTAGCCTTCCCTTCCTTGTCTCCCTTAGGTTCCTTTTTCTAAGGCCTACCTTTTACAAACAAGGCATCTTGGATTTCTGTTTTAGACTTCCTCCTCATCTCCTCTGATAGGAGAGTAGGAACTATATTTTCCATCTTCAGATCTGCACCACTACCACTGATAGCAACAATTAGATTTTCCCAAAATTCTGGTAATGAACAAAGTAACAATATGCATTTATCTTCATATTCTAGCTTTACATCTACATATGCTAACTGACTTAGAATCAAATTAAAAGAATTCAAATGATTTGCAACAGAATCACCATCTTTCATCTTTAAAGAATACAACTATCTTTTTAGATACAACTTATTAGTAAGACTTTTAGTTTTATAAATATCACATATTCTCTTCCACAATTTATATGTAGTAGTTTCTTCTAAAACATTCAAGAGAACAACATAAACAAGACATAATCTTATGGTCCCTCTTTCCTTCTTATCAAGCTTAGCCCAATCCTCATTTGACATCATTGTAGGTGACTTTGTCTCATTATCAATAGCTAACCACTAATCTCTCTTCAAGGAGATCCTCCATTTTTAGTTTCAACATCTCATAATTAGATACATTAAATCTTTCAATATCTAAATGAGAATTAAAAATCATTGTAACAAACTTAATTTCTAAAACCAACAATTACACAATAGTAAAAGCTCCCACTATAGCAAAAAAACCTTTAAACTTTTAAGAGAAAGTTGTCCTAAACTCTACCCACACTATTAGATCTAAAATCAAAATTTGAAAATAGAGGTAATTATGTAGCTCAATACTTTATAAAACTATTGGAGTTGTAGATCTAAATAAGTGTTCTTTGTTACAATTTATTTGTGGATGATTATCTAATTAATTCATTTTACCATTTGTAGAATTAGACAGAAGATTGTAGAAGAATAATTCTAAAAGAAAGAAGTTACATATCATATACTATGGAGAAACCCTTTTGGGAGAAAAATCCACCAAGAATCAATGTATTATTTAATCTTAGAATAAGATTACAATAATTCCAATCCTTTCTTGATATGCTTCTTTTTCCTTCAACAATTCTTCTTCACAACCTACAATCAAATCTGATTAACTCTCTTCAACTTGTTGCAATATATAAGCAATAATGAGCAAGAGTTTACAATTACAAAGCACAATGCTTATCTCACAAAATCCACACCTATTCTTTGCAAGTAGAGTTATACTATGAAGAATAATGTCAAAACAAGTCCATCCTTTTGGGTGTCCAAACTAAAGTCATAACTCAACCTTTATTCCAAAGATATCTTCAAAGCTTATCCTCAAAGTTGGTGCCCAAGAATGGGCCCACCTAACTCAACCTCCTGAAATATCATAACATGCAAAAGTGTTAACTCTAAGAATCCAACTTTAGTGCCCAAGGTCGGTCCAAGTCAATCTCTATTAATTAAAACATATCTCTCCACCATTCATGCAAATATCATGCATGCTTGATCATCCCCACTTAACTAAATGTGTCACCTATTATTTGTTATGCAACTCAAGTCATTAGTCATGCATTCCAAGTCAACTAAAGTCAACTAGAATTCAACTAAAACTAACTACATGCAACTAAAGATAATTGAACCATAATTGACTGAACTAAATTGAACTGATATTGAATTGAATTGAACTAAACTAAACTAAACTAAATTCAACTAATCTAAACTTATTTGAACTAAATTGAACTAAACTCCATGCATGTAAACATCAACCCCTAACTTCTAGGATCTTTACATGCATTACTGAAGTGTTATCTTTTACTCCAAACAATTAACTTAACTCTGTAAGGAAAGCTAAGGTGTGAAACTAACTCTCCTAATGTCAAAACCTCAAGAAAGAATGCAGAGATGATTTTAAATTTTCAATTACAGTCCAATTAAGATACACTTGAAAGAAATAGCAGAAATAGAGAAATGAACATACACAGATGAACACCAAATTTATGTTGGAAAACCCTTACAGGAGAAAAACCCACCACAACAATAAAAGCTTCTTTGTATTACAGTAATGGAGATTACATATAGAGATCAGACTTATCTTTTTGATGTCAATTTACAGCAGCAGGTTTAATTATCAAACTTGCACTCTTAATTGAATTTACACACACTGATCACTCATCAAACTATTCATCTGACTATTCACCTGACTGATCATCATCATCGATCTCAGCGTATATCCATGTCGATCACAGTTTGTCAATCTTCCTCATAGGAACGACCGCAACAGTCTAACTACTAATGGTTCCCATTTTTCTTTTATGATTGGTTGAAGACACACCACGTAGGATAGTCTTCAAATCAGTCAACAACGTTCAACCTGTGTCGAATGTCGGTGAGACACTAACCATGTCTCCTTGATGCCACAAGACCTGATTGTAGTTATTGCCAAGAGTCATCACCATTGGCAAGACCTTATACCAAATACAAATCCATCTTGAGAAGATCTTTTAGCAAGATTTTCACTATCGCCAAGAGTCTCATAGATCTTTATGTCATACTAATGATCATCGTGCAAAGTTGTTAGCCAAACAAGTCATACCACTGAGACATCATACCAATGATCATCACATGTAGAGCTATCATCAGGACTACTACTATCGGCAAGAGGTCATACCGATGTTCAAAGGTCACATCGAAATTTGCATTCCCATCAGTGAGACTTACTCTATTGGCAAGATCGACAAGACCTTTCACCGATATCCTCAGCAGACCCATCATCCAAACAATCGCTACTCACTATGAGTCATCCCGCAGGATCCAAGTCACCCCGAGTTCAACTTTCGCTAGGAGTCATACCGATAACAGACTATACAATCGGTGAGACAATCACCCATCGCCAAGAGTTCTTACCAAGCCTTCATGTCACCCTGAAGGCTCTGAGTGTAAAGCTATTGGCGAGACATGCCATATCGTTAAGACTTCATACTGATGACAAACCTTTCAGTCAAGAGTCTCCCTGATAACTTCAGTCACCATGAGTCTCCTCGACATCTAATAAGAATAACCTGTTGGCCAGACCAACCTAATTGGTAGAGGGTTACACTGAACACAACAAGTCACAATGATAGCTCTAGTCGGTAAGACATCAACAAGATCTCGACAACCTAAACATTCCACAAGGTTACATAACTACTAGTCGGCCAGACAGAAAGAATGTCACACTGACTTTTCTCTTTCAAAGGTTTCATGCCAGTAATATTGAGGCATGTATTCCAACAATCTCCCACTTGACAAATATCTTATTGACATCTCCAGAGCACAACAAAACTACTAAAATTCATGGGATTCAAGGCCCATTGAACTGGCACACCACCTGAACTTGTATGTGCTCATAGGTTTCGTCAATGCATTTGTAACATTCTCTAGAGTATCCACTTTTTCTAAAGAGACCTTTCCATCCTCCACCATATCTCGTACAAAATGATACTGTACATCTATATGTTTCATCCTGGCATGGAAAGTAGGATTCTTTGCCAAACAAATAGCACTCTGACTATTACAGTAAATTGTTATTTTCCCTGCATCAAAACCAATATTAGAACACAAACATTTCAACCAAATTGATTATTTATAAGTGTGTGTTTCTTCCATGTATTCTGCCTTCATAGTGGACAAAGCGACTATAGCCTACCGCTTACTCATCCAACTCACTGCACCACCATTCATCATGAAAATATATCCACTAATGGATCTCCTATTGTCAATGTCCCCTGCCCAATTAGAATCCACATAGCCATGAATGTTGAGAGTCCTCTGTGATTCAACCAACTTCCCATGGTAACACAATGCATATTTAGAATTTCCCTCGAAATATCTGAATACTCTTTTCATAGCATCCCAATGTGGTCTTCCAGGATTAGCCGTAAATTGACTAAGTACTCTCATTGCTTGGGCAATGTCTGGCCTTGTAGAGACCATTGCATACATTAGACTACCAACTGCACTAGCATAAGGTAGACTGGTCATGTCCTCCATCTCAGTAGGAGATTTTGGACAATCTTCAACAGATGCCTTCGTTCCCTACAAAATTGGAACAACTAGTTGCTTGCAATCATTCATACAAAATATCTCTAGAAAAATATTGATATACTTACTCTGACTGAGCCAAAGTTTTCTACTATTCCTATTCCTGGTTATTTCCATTCCAAGAATATATCTTGTTGCACCAAGATCTTTCATTTCAAACTTTGTAGACAACTGAGACTTAAGATTAGAAATCATTAACTTACTATTGCCTATGAACATCATATCATCAACATAGAGAGAAATAATAAGAACTCAATCACTTTCATCTTTGTAATACACACAATGATCATATTTTGATCTTACAAATCCTAATGATAAAACAAAAGTGTCAAACTTCTGGTACCACATTCTAAGAGGCTACTTTAATCCATACAGAGATTTTTTCAACTTGGAAACTAGTTTTTCTTTACCTTTCTCCATAAAGTGCTCAAGCTGGGACATATAAATTTCTTCTTCAAGATCACCATAAAGAAATGTTGTCTTCACATCCATCTATTCAATCTCTAAGTCATACGCTGCTGCAAGTGACAAAATAAATTTGATAGATGTCAGCTTAGCTATAGGAGAAAAAATTTCCCCATAATCAATTCCCTTTACCTGGGAATAACCCTTCACAACCAACCTCACCTTATACTTTTCCACACTGCCATCCAGACCTATTCTTTTTTTAAATACCCATTTGCAGCCCACAACTTTTTTGCCTTCAGGAAAGGGCACCAAACTCCAAGTATCATTCTTTCCTAACGATGCCATTTCTTCATGCATGGCTTTCAACCAAGAGTTTGAGTTAGACATTCTAAATGCCTCCTTTATAGTCCTAAGCTCATCAGTGCTAGAGATTAAAGCATAGGCACAAGTAGAATCTATCAAGGAAAACCCATACCTATCACGTTGCTTTCTTTTATGAGTTGACCTCCTCACTTGTTGAGGCTGAGGTTGTTCTTCTTCTTTAGAAATCTCAGAACTACTTGAGCTCTCCTCAGTTTTAGGTACATTTTGAATTTTCAATTCCTCTCTATTTGGTGTTAGAGGAATTTCAACTACATCCTTTTTGTTTTCTGATTATTTTTATGACTACAAATCCAAGGTAGAAGGCTTCAACTCATGAAAGATAACACTTCTGCTATATAGAACCTTCTCCGTATTAGGATTCCAAAGCCTGTATCCTTTTATGCTAGCACTATAACCAATAAAAATATATTTGACGGCCTTGTTTTCCAATTTAGATCTTTTCTCATTTGGCACATGTGCATATGCTTCACAACCAAAGACTCGAATGTGTCTTAGAGAGGGCTTCTTTCCAGACCATGCTTCTAAAGGTTTTTTCTCAACAAGAGTAGAATTAGGAGAATGGTTTATCAAGTAACATGTTGTAGTAAGTACCTCAGCCCAGAACTTATCCTCCAAGCCAACACTGCTCAACATACTTTGTGTTCTTTCTATCACTGTCCTGTTGTGCTGCGGAGTGTAAGGTGTATTTTTATATCTTTTAATTCCATAATCTTTACAGTAACTCTCGAAATTATCAGAACAAAATACACTACCATTATTAGTCCTTAAAAATCTTATTTTTCTTCCAGTCTAATTTTCTACAAGGTTCTTAAATTCCTTCAACCGATTGAATACTTCTAATTTACTTTTCAAAAAATAGACAAATGCCCTTCTTTAATTATCATCAATAAATGATACATAGTACCTTGACCTAGACAAAGAAGAAACATTCACTAAACCAAAAACATCATAATGTATATAATCAAGCAAACCAGAAGATTTGTGAAGACTAGAATAAAATGAAACACAGTGTTGTTTACCATATATACAATGTTCACAAAATTTGAATTCAAGGTTACAATCATCAAGCCCTTCAACAAGGTTGTTATTCTTCAAGGTTTTTAAACCTTTCTCTCCAATGTGGCCTAGCCTATGATGCTAGAGCATAGTATTTTCTGCTAGAATATTGGCTTCCATAGATTTTACACTATTAGAAACTTTTTGCTCTTTTCCCCCATGAGTAGCTTTCTATGACTTTATAGAGACACTATTGCATTGAACAACATGTGCATCCAACTTATACAAGGTACCAATACAAGCACCCCTTGCTAGCACCATTGATCCTCTAGTCATCTTGTAGCCATTTCCAGAGAACATGACTTGCACTCCAATATCATTCAACTTACTAACAGAAAGTAGATTTTGAGCCAGACCTAGTATATGCATTACATCATTAATTCCCTTCACTCTTCCATTAGGGAATTGAATTCTGACTCTTCCATGGCCAACTATTTCCAAAAAAGAATCAATTGCTAAATACACCTTTCCACCATCATCTTTTTCATACTTCATGAAACAGTCTCTATGAGATGTCATGTGGAAAGATGCTCCAGAATCAATTAGTCAGACATCATTTGATGCTTGCATAGCGAAGGCTGCAATGAAAGTGTCTGCATCACTCTGAGAAGAATCATTATCGGAAGAATTCTTCTTCTTATTTTTCTCCTCTTTACAATCCTTTTGGACATGACCAGGTTGCCCACAATTCCAACACCTCACCTTGGACTTCTTGCCAAGAGACTTTGATCTCCCCTCTGATTTGGATTTGGACTTTTTGTCCTTCTTCTTGCCTTTTTCTTTCGATCTTCCTCTAATAACAAGAGCCTCCTTCACCATCTCAGAAGATTTCCTTCTCATCTCTTCTAATAACAAAGAAGCAACAACATCTTCCATCTTAAAATTGGATGTCATACTCCCAATAGGAATCACCAAGTGATCCCAAGAATCTAGAAAAGAACATAATAACAACATACAATGATCTTCTTCATCAATATTCACACCAACAAATGTTAACTGTGCAATCAACATGTTGAAAGTGTTCAAATGATCAACAATAGATCCTCCCTCCTACATTCTCAAAGTGTACAGCTTCTTCCTCAAAAATAGTTTATTCACCAAAGACTTGCCCTAATAAATAGCTGCCAATCTTTTCCACAAGGAAGATGTAGTCTTTTCTTCATGAACATTCAAAAGAACAGAGTCTGCTAAACAAAGCCTTATCAGCCCCTTTGATTTTCTATCTGCAAGGTCCCAATCCTCTTGCTTCATGCCTATAGGCTTCGTTCCAAACACAACAAGCCACAAATCACGATCAACCAATAGATCTTCCATTTTGAG
The DNA here is from genome assembly GCA_007258455.2 of Sequoia sempervirens. Classification (NCBI taxonomy): domain Eukaryota; kingdom Viridiplantae; phylum Streptophyta; class Pinopsida; order Cupressales; family Cupressaceae; genus Sequoia; species Sequoia sempervirens. The sequence goes on along the minus strand of VDFB02120841.1, from coordinate 28,238 downwards.
TTTCCACAACTCAAAATTATTGCCATTGAATTTCTCAATTTTAATCTTTTCTGACGTGCTAGCCATCTTAACCTGTAATTCAAATTACCAAAAAACTTCTACAAGACTCCCACTGAACATAATTGACACAAAAAACCCAAAGTACCCATAAGGATAACACAACTGGCTAGGCTCTGATGCCACTTGTAAGGAAAGCTAAGGTGTGGAACTAACTCTCCTAACATCAAAACCTTAGGGAAGAATGCATAGATGATTTTAAATTTTCAATTACAGTCCAATTAAGACACACTTGAAAGAAATAGTAGAAACAGAGAAATGAATATACACAGATGAACACCAGATTTACATGGGAAAACCCTTACAGGAGAAAATCCCACCACACCAAGAAAAGCCTCTTTGTATTACAGTAATGGAGTTTACATACAGAGATCGGACTTATCTTTCTGATGTCAATTTATAGCAGCAAATTCAATGATCAACCTCATATCGAGCATTCCATTTACAATGCACTCTTAATTGAATTTACACACACTGATCACTCATCGAACTATTCATCTGATTATTCACCCAACCGATCATCATCATCATCGATCTCAAGGTATATCCATGTCAGCCATAGTCTGTCGATCTTCCTCATAGGAATGGCCGCAATAGTCTAACTAACAATAGTTCCCATTTTACTTCTCTGATTAGTCGAAGACACACCATGTAGGATAGTCTTCCTATCGGTCAACAACGTTCAACCTGTGTCACATGTTGGTGAGACACTAACCATGTATCCCCGATGCCACAAGACCTAATTGTAGTTATCGCCAAGAGTCATCACCATTGGCAAGACCTTATACCAAATACAAATCCATCTTGAGAAGATCTTTCAGCAAGAATTTCACTATCGCCAAGAGTCTCATAGATCTTTATGTCATACTGATGATCATCATGCAAAGTTGTTAGCCAAACAAGTCATACCACTGAGATGTCATACCGTTGATCATCACATGTAGCGCTATCATCAAGACTACCACTATCAGCAAGAGGTCATACCGATGTTCAAAGGTCACATCAACATTTGCATTCCCATCGGCGAGACTTACTCTATTGGCAAGATCGACAAGACCTTTCACCGATATCCTCAGCAGAACCATCATCCAGAAAATCACTACTAGCTATGAGTCATCCCGCTGGATCCAAGTCACCCCAAGTTCAACTTTCGCCAGGAGTCATACCAATAACAGACTATACAATCGGTGAGACAATCACCCATCGCCAAGAGTTCTTACTGAGCCTTCATGTCACCTCGAAGACTTTGAGTGTAAAGCTATCGGCGAGACATGCCATATTGTTAAGACTTCATACTGATGACAAACCTTTCGGCCAAGAGTCTCCCTGATAACTTCAGTCACCATGAGTCTCTGTGACATCTGATAAGAATAACTTGTTGGCCAGACCAACCTAATTGGCAGAGGGTTACACTGAACACAACAAGTCACAATGATATCTCTAGTCGGTAAGACAACAACAAGGTCTCGACGACCTAAACATTCCACAAGGTTACACAACGGCTAGTTGGCCAGACAAAAAGAATGTCACACTGACTTTCCTCTTTTAGAGGTTTCATGCTAGTAAGATTGAGGCATGTATTCCAACAAACTCATGGTGAGTTCCACCTTCCATGTGGGTGCCCATGTTTTCCTATTTTTTAGGAGCTCTTCATATGTGTCCCGACGTGTTCCTATCATTCAAAATTAATTACAAATGTCAATTCACATGTTCATTTCAGTCAAATTTAATCTCTTTCTAATATTATTATTTGGGGAACACTTTCCAAGGACTTAGGAGATATATCAAATAATGTTTAGGATTGCAATTAAATGGCATCCTATTCCTAACAATTGCAATCCTACATGATACTACATGTGAATATTTTATTCCATTGTAGTTTCTTAGTGAAAAGATTGCCTCATGACTGTGCTAGCACACTATGTTGAAATGTGTCTTCCCATTGACATAAGTGGGCATGTTCCATATAGTTGTTAAGCTCACTTTAATAAGTGGCATGATGCTATTGCATCACATGGGCTTAGTTCATTGCAACTTTGGTTGGCCCTACCCTTTTTAAAGAAGCGATGATGTGACATAGTGCCACACATCCCTAGGAGGTTGCTTAAAGTAAAACAAGGGAGAGGGAGGTTTGTTGACAAACCTCAATATAGAAAAATAAATTTTCTACCACCCATGAACAAAAGGGTATTAAATGGTCCAAAATTTTCCAAAATTTTTGTTTCTTCCAAAAAAATGTATGAGGAACACTTACATAGCCAATACTCACTCCTTTCAGATGTGGCATTTTTTAGAGTATAGTCACTATTGCTAGTTTGTTTGATTAGTTGACATCTAATCATGTTAGTAAATATATATTTCATCTATAGATTAGCATTCCTCCCATTGAGGCCACATCAACCAACTACAATCATTTCATTCATGTTGATATAGTATTGCCACATGATGTGGTAAATATGACTAGAGATCATGATGATTTCAATATGGCAATCACAAGCCTCACTTGTGTTCTATTAGATGCATACCAATTCATCAATGAAAAGAATGTGATCCTACTTGATGTTGTGTTTCTATATACCATATGCCATTTTGATAGAGACAAGGGCCATTGTGTTATGTAGTTTCTTAGATTTTAGGGGAACATTAATATGTTGTATAAACCCCCTTAACATGTTCTTGATCAAGTTGAGGCTACGCCTATTTTTGCATGAGGATCATACAGTAGGCTTCTTTTTGGTAGCATTGCATTGTATCCAAACTTTGCACCATCTACAACTATTTCCATATCCCTTCATTTTGTGTGCTCAGTGGGATTGGGAGGGCCATCGATGCTGCAACTAAGGTAATATATAATGATAAATTCATATATTTTACTTGATTTTATAATTTTTAAGTATATCAACATAAAATAAATCATATGTAAGCACACTCTTGATTGAAATTGTACATATCAAGTGGTTGATAAAATTTTGTAGAGTTTGCAACACTTTAGATATTTACATTATGCTAGTGATTTCATTTGTCATCGCGGGGTATAAATCTATCTAAGAGTACTCAAGTCTCAAGTGGTCTATCTATCTTATATAACACATTCAATATAAGCACCTCAAAATTTATATATGTCAACATCTTTTAGATATATGTATTTAAAATCTCTATATTAATTAATTAAATGCATTGAAGATATCTATATTAATATATAATTAACTTTGACATGCCTTATATACATAATTCTAACTTCTAGACAAAAGCTTTACTCATGTAGTTTTTAATATATATAAAATATGAACTAAAATGCTAGAATAGTTTTTATAATAAAAAAACGAAAAAAATTAATAATTCTACTACATTTCAAAAAAAATATATATTAATAAAATATTTTTTTATTATTTTTAGTAATTTACAGATTATTAAAAACTGGACAAAAGGAATATCAGACCAAGAAATGAACAGCATACTCTAGGTCAACATTACAACATGCACCTTAATACCCTTCATAAAATATAATTTAATTTCAAATTTTCGATCATTCAAATTTCTCCCTTTTGTTCTATATAGAGAAAAGAGTTAAAAATTTAAAGTATTTCTTCTTTTTTTGTTTGAGGTGAGTAGCTACGAACTACTATTCAAGCTAGAACGAGCGGTGGAATTATGAATTTACTAAAAGCAAAGAAGCATATTGCAAAGAAACAAACTATGATATAGTAATACAAGCAGGAGAAGGGGTTTGGACTTGTTAGATTGAGAGTATTACATGAGGGATTAACATGATTACGAAAGCAGATGTAGCATGGGAGGCAAGTGATGGGTGTGTACTGTGTATTATGATGAAAAATCAAGGAGCTGGGGGTACTGCAATCTCAACTGTTCCTTCCAACATCTGCACAACCTTTTTAATTGAGGGCCTCAGAGCAGGGTTGTCTTGAATGCACCACAGCGCCGTCAACACCATTCTTTCCAGCTGCCTTGGCTCAATTATATCGCCTTCTGACTGCTGCTGCTCCACCAATTTTAAAAGTCTGCCATGTTTGAAGCATTCGTAAACCCAGTCGCACAGAAGGATTTCATTTTCTTGGTCATCTAAGTGGACGGTTTTCCTGCAACAGATGATTTCAAGGAGCATCACTCCAAAGCTGTAAACATCCACTTTCATAGTGACGGCGATATTCCTGTGCCACTCAGGTGCCATGTAACCCTTGGTACCACGAGCCCCGGCAGTAAACGTTCGAGTGTGCTCTGCCTTCATCAATTTGGCTAAGCCAAAGTCAGAAATCTTAGGATTGTATTTTTCGTCGAGCAGAATATTCTGAGGCTTTATATCACAATGAATGATTTGCGTTGCGCATTCTTCATGGAGGTAGAGGATGCCTCTGGCTGTCCCAATGGCAATTTCCACACGCAACTCCCAGCTAAGAAACCCGCTATCAACAAACAAAACACCGTCCAAAGATCCATTGCTCATGTATTGATACACTAGAAACTTGTTCTCACCCTCGTCGCAGAAACCATACAATTGAACAAGATTTCTATGATGGCTTGTGCCGATAACACTCACCTCTGTTCGGAACTCCTTTTCTCCTTGCCCTTCCTGCACCAGCTTATCAAGTGTCTTCACAGCAATCGCCCTTCCGTCGGGTAACTCGCCTCTGTAAACTTTTCCAAAGGCACCCCTTCCTAATTCCTGTTTAAAACCTCCTGTAGCAGTCTGGATCTCTTTGTAACTGAAAGCTTTTAAGTTGCGGGTCTTCCCGGCCTTACCTTTCACCGTACTGGTGTTGTGACGAGAGGTACGCAACCATTTTAGCAGAAACGTTGATGCAGCAAAGATCGAGGAACAACCCAACAGGCTTATACCAATCACTAAAACAGCCTTCCCCTTCCCCTTCCGCTGCATCTCCTCTTTGGTTGCGTTTGCAAGGTGGGCGCGAGGAAGAAGAATGGAAGGAGAAGAGAAGGGCGCAATAGAAAGGAGGGTGACTTTAACAAAAGCTTTACTTGTAATATCAGAGCCCTGCCGGCCATCTATTAAAGGCAGACGTTTCTTGTAACACTTACTATTCTCATTATAAGTAGCTACGATACACATGCAATCGTCACTGCATGCCTGCATGCATTCACTTTCAGAAACACCCTGCAAATTTGAATAATCATTATCGTTGGCCCAATTGGTCTCTGGAATTGCTACCATTTGGCTCCTTGCACTGCAGCTGTGGTCCTGGGAAGAATTTGACCTGCATCCTCTCGAGGGGTCCTCTGTATCCATAAAATCGAACCCCGGCGGGCATAAGCAATTGGGCTTTTTCAACTCAGTCAGCTGACAAACGCTGTTAAGCCCGCACAGGCCCTTGACTTTACACGGATCGTCCACAGCTTGCCATACATATGACCAAGAAGCTGGGCCATTGCCTTTCTGATTCCACATATACTGCCTTAAGACTCCATCGGTATCAAGCGTCAGTCTGCGAAGAATCTGACCCGCTACAGCCTTACCAAAGGTTGCCACTTTTATGTTGCTGCTATTTAGCAAATACAACAGTCCACTGCGATCAAACTTCAACGTATTGGACACATAACTATAATAGGAATCATAATCAGCGGATAATTGATTGGGTGTATCAATCAATTTCCAGTAAGTGCCTTCATGCTCCAGCCTCTCTACCAGATAAAGCACCACATTCCCGGACATTGCAATGGTGAGCCCAAATCGGCCTGAGGAGAAGTTCGTAGCTGAAGCTTTGGAATACATAATAGAATTCTGGCTCAGCGTCTGACCCGGCAGCAGGGTGTCCGTAGGCGCGTCGAAGCTCTGCCAAATTGGCTTAGCCGACCGATTAAGCAATACAAAGTTACCGCTGTCCATGATTGCGGCCGCATGCACAGTTTCATTTTCATATTCAGCGGGCCCTGCAGCCCATTGTAGTCTTGATTGAGAATCCAACAGCTGAAGCCCACCAGCAGAAACCCGCAGGATAGACCCCTCTTCAACTCGAACCTCTCTGTTGTCCGACTTGGCTGTCCACGCCAGAGTGTTGTTAGATATGTTGTCAAACCAGACGCCTACCAAATAAAGAGGAGGAGCGACAGAATAAAATCCAAAGGCAAATTCTCCATTCGGGGACACCCATTTGAAATTTTTGGAGTCAGCGGTAAGAGTGGAGCCAAGGCTGATATTATTCTTGAGAGGAGAATGCGCCAAAACACAGACGACCATGCTAATAAAAACTGCAGGAAGCGCTCTAGTTGTAGAGGCCATGGAATACAGTTTGGGGAATATGCAGAAGCCTACGGGGTATTGAAACGATGAATGTTTATCGTTTTGTTAGGCGTTTAAGTAGGAGAGGTACGATGAGATTGTATGACGCGTAGACAACACGGAGCACTAGATAAGTCTCCAGACCCGACAAAAGCGGGCCAGGGGAAAATGAAATGTCCTTCAAAATCAAAGCCTTTATTTCCTTTCGTAGAAAGATTCAATGGTGGGCTACCTAAATTTCTCACGGGTGTCATGAGAATTTCTCACGGGTGTAATGAGAAAATTTAGAAATTTCAATTTAGAATTTGTTTAGATAATAGTTCAATGGAGTTTGTTTTAGGAATCATGGTATGGAGTAAAAAGGAGGTTAACGAGAGGGAAAAAAATGTTATAGAATAAAGTGAAATATTTTTTTTTGGAAAATAGTATTTTATTTATATTAGTGAGTTTAATACTTAAATAGTCAATTGTAATTTTTCTTGTGGATGCTATGAGAATGGTGGGTTACTTAAATTTTTTCTCACATATGTTAGAAAGAAATTTAGAAATTTCAATATAAAATATTTAGAAGTTAGTTGAAGGAAGTTTATTTTAGGAATCATGTTAATGGATTAAGAGATGACAAAATCTGTTATAAAAAAATAAAAATTAGGAAAAATACTATTTAAACATATTTTTTTTCATGGCCAAAAATAGTTTTTAGTGATTTTAAGCTTATCTCTATTAAAAAGGTGGTAATACTTGTCATATTTTTATTTGCTAAAATTTAGACATTTGCTTGCTAAACTAAATTATTTTTAAGAATAGCTAAAAACTAAGACTTGAAATTTTTCCAACTAGTTTAAGAGACTTTTCTACCATATATCATTCATGTATAATTTTATAAATTCTTGCCAATAAGTTTAGAGATTATTTTCTAAAGGAGTTTCACTCGATTCAAAATGTTGTTAATATTGATGGAATGCTATATAGATAGGGCTTCAAATGGGCCCTTTTTTCATATAAAAAATTATTTGTTTTTGGTAAATAAAAACCATTAGACCCTAGAATCCTAAAATTTTAGAGCTTAAATTTTTAATCTTATCCATTACTAGAAAATGTACATGATCATTTATTTATGAAAAATTCTAAAAAAATTTAAAAACATTATTTGAACAATTTAAGAAACCACCTTCCATGAGACTGCCACCTTAAGCTACATCAAAATACTGCTATGTACATAACTTAAGCTTTTCTATAGAATTTATGCAAAATTTATTCTAATAATCCAAAAATGCATATATATTGTGATAATGGGAATTTAACTATAATGATCACAATACTCAACAAATTTCTTCAATAGTTTGATTTTGGGATCATTTGTTGGAAGGTATAGGTCATGAGTCACATAGTACACAAAAACAAGTATTTGCAGAAATATTTGAAGGTCTAAACTTGTCAGTCAACCTTATCTATCAAGAAAAAAACTTGCATCAATTTTTTTGGTTGTAAAATTTACCCTTTTACAATGCATAAATTTCATAAATTATATGCATATATAACTATAATATTTTGGAAGAAATAATCCTCCCTTGTACAAAACCTCTATTATGTTTTATTTACTTGATGCAACTTAGTGCTAATTTATTTGTTACATTACTTTCTAATAGTCATAGTTATATAGTTTATTTAATATTAAATCAATAGTTTTCCTAAAATATTTCCTTTGACATGATATAGTATTTTTTAAATTTGATTGTATCATGGAATAAAAAATTATAATCATATGACCATCAAATATAGTTAGTGACTACATCTCAATCACAACCAATTAATTTAATGAAAAAGAGGTTTCTTCAAGTGTTTCAAATCTAAGATAATTAAAAATATTTGGCATCCCCTCTTTCATAAATATAAGACTTACACAATGAAAATATAATAAGTGTAAACATGACAATTTTTTTGAATGGGGTTATCTACCCATTGAATTTTCTTTTAGGATATTTTAACATTAGACAAGTTCAATTAATGCATTTTTCTTTTTGTATCTCAAGTCATAAAATGAAGATGTATGTCACCATATTAGTTTCCCTTTCCCTTTCCTATGTGTGTAAGGTCCCTAATTATACATAATATATTGTATGCTCATAATCAAGTTTACATTCTATTATTCTTTGGTAATATTGGATAATCAATGTTTCTCTTTTGGGAGGAGGGTAATGAGTGATGTAGGTGATCATTGAATCTTATGAAACCTTGTTGTTTCTTTAACATGTTATCAAATATTTTGATTTCCCATCCCCTTTTCATTTCTATGATTTTTTTGTCAACAATTTTTATAAAACGTATCTTGGAGAAAAATAGACGACATTGTTGAATCCAAAATGCCAAAAAAACCTAAGAATAAAAAAATTGATTATACCTAATTTGGATAAATTTTACATTGAATATTTTTTAGGCATCATAAAAATCATAGTCATAAAAATTCATACAAATTATATAAGATTTTATAGTGTAATTTGTACTATCAATACACTTTTAAGATAGTTTGTACTATTAGTAGGCATCACCAAAATATTACACAACTACAATTTTGGTCTTGCATCTATTTGTGTCATCTTATATTATCAAAGATATAGCTATTTTTCCTTTTAAATATTATTATTTATGCCTAAATCAACATCAATGTTATTCCATACAATTGAATGGTGCCACATTAACATTAATTATTCGTAAAGGTTTTTGATTGGGGAGATCCGAATCACTTGGCCCATAGATCATGATTGTTCCCAACCTATGGGGCTTAAAATCACATTGGCCTCTACTCTGCCAAACACTAGTCCATGCAAGCCTCATTGTGATTCTACTTTACATAAGTAGTTCTTCCAGTTATTTTAGTCCCTCGACTACTACTTACCCACTCATAAAGGTGGTATCATACCACTGTATACCACCCTTGTAGTGAAAATGGTAGTTGTTTTGGCCATAAAGGGATAATTTTTTAAAGAAAACATTCATGGATGATGTCCATCATTTTCTTTCTTATACGTGTTGAAAATGTATTTCTTAGAACTTCATAGCCATCCTCTTAGTTTTTATAACTTCTCCACTAGATACTTGTTATTTTAACTTGAAGTTAATTTTTATAGCTTGACTTCAAGAGGAGTTTATCTTATTTAAAAATATTTTTTTTACTTAATTGTACATTATACCTTGAACAAAGGGAAGTATAATTCTTATAAAGATGACATCTTGAAACACCTTAGATCCTTCATCTCGTCCCATCTCTATGAACTTGTACTTGAACTAAGTAATTCATTAAAATAATAAAGTTTCATCCAATATTAATTATTATGTCCTTAGATTGATTGGTTGTAGTGTTGATCTTTATAGTATTCATTTCATCTCAAACAAAACTTTGGGAGATACATTAAGACATAGTTTAATATTTATTTTTAGAAGAACTTTCTATGGATAGTCATACACCCCTTAATGATTATAATAACATACCATATGATATTAATTTAACAATGAAGCTTGTTTTCAAAGAAATTCTTAAAGATTTTGATGACACAAAGACTTATTTTTATTCTTTTTCTCATCCTATATAAATATTTATTGATTCTTTAAATTATATGACTCCTAATCCAAGTTTAATGGGTTCATTTCTTGTAGATATGAGTAAATTTCCTAAGTTTGAGGACTTTTATATCCTAACATTGGTATGTGTTCCCACAAAGCTGGTTTACAATTTCTGGAAGGAACTGATTTTTGCTGAAATCACATATTTTTAGAAAATATAATGATTTAAGCCTTAAAAGGTTCCATTTAAATAATTCAAATTGAAGAGGGTTTGATAAAACTACCTTAAATCAAACCCCCTTTGATAGAACCCCTATAGTTTTAAACCATACCTATAATGGAGTCTCCTTTACACCTATCAAAATGCTGATAAAAAACCACTTTTGATTTACCTTTTTGGGGATCAAATGAATTCATTTTTTTATTTATTTTTAAGTATGTACTCCTTATTATAAGCTTCCCAAAAAGTGTAATTTTAAATAAATTTAATTTAATTATTATATTTATTTTTTATTTCTCATGAATGTAGGTTTTTCACTAAAAATCAAGCTCTTTGTTTTGCACATGTGGAAACATAGAAGATTATTAAAATAAAAATTAAAAAAAATATTAGTGCACCAGATATTGAATTCCTTGATCCAACAAAGAAAAATAAATTGAATTTCAATTCATCCAAAAAATATTACGTGTTATACGGTCGCGCTATGTCTAAATTATAATTGGTTTGAATTTGAAACTTGATTAAAGAAAAAATATTCAATACAAAACTATCTAACAAAGTGGAAGCACTAGATATTAGAGTTAAAAATCTAAATTTGAAAGAATTACAATTTTATCCTTCATGGAAAAAAAGTTATGCATTATACGGTGAGCGTCACTTTTTAAAATGTTGTTTTCTAAAAAAAATACTAGTTTTCAAGGGAGATGGAAACAGAAGTGCAAACTAATTCCAAAAAGTTTGAAAAAAATATATTTATAATCTATAGACAAAATTTCACATAACTATAGTTTGCATCATCTTCAAATTCCTCATGGTTTAGCCGCTATAGGTACCCGAAAGTAAAGATTTAGTTAAAAAAAATATTTCAGTGTCCAGTTTAGCCAAAAATTGTAAACCACTATTGTGGGATCACCTTGCTAGTAGATTCTTCAAAATATGTTCATACATATAAATATTGTGTGGAAACATCAATATGGGATGGCTAATGTAGTTGGATGAAATTTGTCAAGACTCTATATCTTCCTGCATTAGATTTTACTGATTTTACATCCATGAATTTCAATAACTACAATAAAATCTTGATATAAGTATTCTCGATATAGCTTCTTTGGATGAGTACTTCATAGATATGGGAAAGAGCACAAGCCTATGTCATAAATTCAGCTAACTAAATAGTTTTGAGAAAAAAAAATGACTCTAAAACTTCTTTTCTTGAAACTACAAGGCCTATACATGGCACATACAATTTCAAGCAAAACTATTTCGCCTCAAACTATACACTAAAAATTTCCCCTTTAATCTTTTTAAAAGTTCCTCAATTTATATGTATAGTTTTAGCCGAAATATTTTCAATTGGAATCCTTTTGACCCAATTTTTTTTGTCAAAACCATCTCTGTGGCATCCTTGTTGGTAGCCACCTCATCTTTTTTTAGAATTTTGTAATAGAACTTCCACTTGAACTTGATATTTTTTAGTCATAGTGATTTTTTCAAAAAGCTAATAAATACCCTATTATGGAGATGAAAATCAAGAATCCTTTTTTTTTTTTTGATATTTTGATTATTTTTAATATGCTTTAAAATTTAAATAATACAAGTGGGTTGTTATAAAAAACTAAGGTTGATTAAAAATTAGAAAAAAAAAACATATTAAAATATTTTTAAAAATATATGGTGCACTAGAGGAGAGAATTCTCTCGAAAAGGATATATATATATATTTTAAATAATTAAGAAAATAGACAAAATTTGATGCCAAGTGAAAACTACCAAACTCTAGCAAGTTTGACATTAAAACACTATTACAATGAAAATATACATCTTTTTTATTTTTTCATGCACTAGAGATTGAAGTTATCTATTTGTGAGAAAAACAAGAAAAAAAAAATTGTGTTTTTTTGTGATGTTGACTCAATGTCACTTTTTTTTAAATATTTAGTAATTTAAAATTTGATTTTAAGTTTAAATAAAAAGTATCAATTTGTTTTTTTTTTTTTAAATAAAAAATTACTAGTATATAATTCATCAAGACTTCTAGACATTTCATTAGTTTATATAAATTTGAAATTCAAAACATAAAGATCACTTTTATGTGGTCAAAGTTGAAAGTTTTAATTTGTGTTGGTCAATTCCTTTATAAAATTGTGACACAAGTTTTTTACTTTTATCCATATACTAGATTTATTTTGTGAGTCTTGTCTTATAGATATGATAAATACACTTGAGGAAATTCATATCATCTTTGATGATAGCCTTATCACAACAGTTGTATCACTATCTTTGGGTGATGTTGTTCATAAGTTTCTATGTTGTCCTAGCTAGTCACCTTCTTCATTGATTAGGCTTAGAGTTCTTGATTTTACCATAGAATCCTTTGGTATTGGCATGAAAATGCTTGAATATCTTTTGAAGAAATATTAAAATTGCATCCTCTCATATAAATGTCTAAAATAGTATATTGTTTTTGCATATTTATGAATTTATTTCTTCTTAATGGCATAAATGTTTTTCAACAGTTTTGGATCATCTTCAAGATTCATTTTTTAGTATCTATCATTAATCTAGGGGATTATACACTGAATGAGGGCTAGATGATCCCTTTTTATTTTATGGGTGGTGGAATTTTCTTCATTCCTCTAAGTTGCACTTAAGGTGGAGTGCTAGTGTGAATGAAATTTTCTATTTATTAAGTTTCTTTTTAGGACCTTTTCATACTAGATACATTTGTCAAGGGAATATTATTTTTATCTCTCAAGTCCTAAGATTAAGACAAATATCAATTTCTTGGTTTCTCATATCCCTCACCCTTGCTTACAAATATATTTTTTTCCTCATTGCATAAGATGTATTATATGCTCATAGTAAAGGTTAAAATGTATCAATGTTTTGTAATATTACATAATCATTGCTTCTCCTTTTTATGGAAGGTATTTAATGCCATAGGTGATCATTGGCTCTTATGAATCCTTCTAGTTTTTAAAAGGTAAAAAAATAGTGATAAAAATTCTTTACACACATAAAGAAAGTGTTAAAATTTGTGATGAATGCAATATTTTAGTTCTATTGTGGGCTAGTGAAGGATTTGTTGCCTTTACAATGTCACAACCCCATTATAGATTTCCATAATTTGAGAATAAAAGAAAGTACAAGAATTTGTAAGAAATGTTTTAATAGGTTGGAATTATATGAGATTTCATATACTTATATGTTATGAAAAACAATCTTTAAACAACCCTCATTCAGAAAGTGTTTGATGGGTGTAAATGACTCTTAAATTATGTATCTACTTGATAGGTATAGAAACTAGAATATTTTTTTCCAAGAAAACTAATTTTCATAGCACCATTTCTAATTTTTAAAGCTGGTAGTTTTAATTTTTTTTAATAACAATAGAGAATGATTTATTTTATATTATATTAAAGTTTGGATAAGTTAGAAGAAAATAATGTTTATCATCTTTTTTGTAAGATAGAAGTTTTTGAAAACTTTTTAAATAGTGAAATAGGGTAAATTTACTTTTCACAATATTAGGTAGGGAAAGTTAGAATAAAATAATTATTATCTTCAATTTTATCAATACTTTAAAATTTACAAATTATTTTATTCCAAAAAGTATTTTGGTTAGTTAAATGATCAATTTGATTATTAATGTTTAACAATCTTACTTTCATAAGATTTGTTTTTTTTGGTTGGTAGTAGAGTTGATTTATTAATAAAGAAAGTATTAGAAAGCTAGTTTCATTACATCATCATTTTTAACAATCCCTTTCCCACACCTCCAATCCTCACTCAAAACCCCTAACCTTGCCTCCTAATCATTTTAGAATCAGTTGCATGAAATACATGCTTCATTAAAGGTAGAAATTCGCTAGGAATCAATATAGAATCAAACCTAAAGTCATTAATCCTTGAAAGAAACCTATTAGCAAGTCAGAGGTTGAAGCATTTTTGGGTCTTCCCTTCATTTGAGATCTAAGAATCATTGAAATATATTTCTTTTCCACTTTCTTATCTTTCTTCCCCATAACTATTTGTCACCCTTCTTCCACCCTTGTAGCCTCCTTCTACCATTTCAAAGATTTTTCCTTGGGACTTTGCTCAACTTCATTCAATCTTCACGTTACTTATTGACATTCTTCAACAACTTTCCATTTCCCTAATTCTTTCTCTTGTGATCTCACCCCACCTTGTTTCTCCCAACATTCTAGTGTTGTTGTCTAGTTTTTGGACCCCCTTTCACCCTCTTTCCAGATTGCATTATCACCATTTACATCTAGTCTCTATTTTTGTATCAGGAAATTGTTGGTCTGTTGTCATTTCTCTCTTGTAACACTTTTTTCCATAGCCTCCCCTTCTTGACCTAGAGCCTCATGAACATGGCCCTCCTCTTCCCCACCTTTCTTCTGAGAGTTCCCTTGCTTCTCCTTATCTTTCTCTACTATATAATGATAAGAGCTACATCTTTCCACCACGAAGTAGGCTTTTTCACTCTATTTTTGGCACATTGAGTAGCAAAACTGCCCAATCTTGCAATAGATTTTGCACCTAAATGTTACCCCTTCATAATCCAAGGGTTGCACCCAACATCCTTTCAAGGTTTTTAACTGGATCTCTTTTGGAAGCTCCCTTGACACATCCATTTCCACCAAAATCTAGGCATAAGTCGAGTATAGAAGATTTGAGGAGCCCTCATCTACCATTAAAAAATTTCCTAAAGAGTTTCCTACAACCTTGAGACAAGAATCAAACCAAAATTTCAAGGGAATATTGGGTAATCTCACCTAGAGAGGAACCCTCTCAAACACCTCAGTAGATGGGTATGTGCAGCATCATGATGGGTCAAAAAGTGGTGATATGATGGGTATGTGGTTGATGACTTTTTTTTATGCAAAATTGATGAAAGAAAAAATATTTTTAAAGGAGATTCTCAGGTTCCCACAAAAATAAATTATGCTTTAATTTGAATTTAGTAAATAATTATTATTCATTTTCTATTTGAATCACAAATAAAGTTATGATTGATAGGCTAATTGAAAAAAATCTATAGCTTTCAAACGGTATCACATTTTTTGAATCCAAAACCTATGTCACATTCTATTCTTTGCATACTATATGATTATAAAAAATAATTGAATTTCATGAAGTTTTGACCAAGTTAAGGTGGTCAGACATATGAGTTTTTATATTTTTTAAAAGTTGTAATAAAAAACTCATAATTAATTATTTACATGGAAAAAAATTATAAGAAAATATGCATCACATCGGAACATGATTCCTCTACTTATATCTAAAATATTATAAAAAAAAATTATAATTTTATTGTGGTTAGGGTGGTTATACAGACACCTACTTATTTTTTCCCTGAAATTTAAGTACTGCTGCATTGAAATTTCAAATTTTCACCTAATAATTTAAAAAAAAAAAAAAAACCTAGTAGTTTAGAAACTAGATTCGATTTGCTATAGATTCTATCTTACATATTTTTGAAATAATATAGATAACTTATTCAAATTTTTACATCAAATTTCCTAACTATAATTTTTCTAAAATTTTCACCACTTAAGGGCCTATTTTTTCCATGATGATCTTGCACATACCTAGATGGGTTACAAGCCAGATGTCATGGCTTTAGCAACAATGCATATTTTTCTTCTCAATCCCAGTAATAATCACACAAGATTTTATTTATGTCTTGTTCCTTTTCAAAAAGAACAATGAAGAAACCTTTAGCCATGGGGTAGATTTAAACATACCCTTCCAAAATAGGCTTTCACTAGGTGGAGATCCACTAGTGAAAATCAAACAAACTTGGCCAACAGCCCTTGAACATCCCAATCAAACCAAGCCCAGAAAAATAATTCTCATTGAAGACCACTTCTTGCTCAAGCTCCCTATCTAGCTCCACTATGATTATTTTGGTTGAAGGAGGAAAGCTAGAATCTCCTCCACGCCTTCCTATCATTGTTTTGTGGTGATGCTTTGAAGCATAAGAGGGGTCTTTTTGTTTCCTTTCAAGAACCTTGGACCCCTAGATAGATCCAACACCCCTTGTGGTGAGAGCATCTAGTTGTCCACTCCTCTAGCCTTGCTGGGTAATCATGTCATCATTGTCAAGCCCATAACCCTCTCTATTATTGCTTGCAATTTTTAAGGTGAGCTTTGTCCAGTCTTTATGTTTTAAGTTCTCCTTACTGCATGAAAGCTTCACCTTTAGAGATGATTTTGAATGATTCCCCCCAATTTTGAACACCTTGGTCCCTTCAGCTCTAAAGCCCCTTGTAATGTGGGCATCTAGTTGCTCAATCCTCTGGTCTCGCTAAGCAAAACCATCTCCACCATGTAGCCTATATCCATCCCCACTGTGGTTGGAAGTCTGCACACCCCCTTGTAATCTAGGGGTTGCACCCAACATCCTTTCGAGGTTTTTAATTGGATATCTTCTGGAAGCTCCCTTGACACATCCATTTCCACCAAAATCTAGGCATAAGTTGAGTGTAGAAGATCTAAGCACCCCTCATCTACCATTAAAAAAATTCCTAAAGAGTTTCCTATAGCCTCGAGACAAGAATCAAACCAAACTTGTAAGGGAAGATTAGGTAGTCTCACCCAAAGAGGAACCCTCTCAAACACCTCAGTAGATGGGTTAAAAGCCAGATGCCATGGCTTTAGCAACAATGCATATTTTTCTTCCTAATCCTAGTGATAATCACATAGGATCTTATTTGTGTCCCTCTCCTTTTCAAAAACAACAATGAAGAAACTTTTAGCCATAGGGTATATTTGAACATACCCTTCCAAAAAAGGCTTCCACTAGGTGGAGATCCACTAGTGAATATCAGACAAACTTGGCCAAAAGCCCCTGAACCTCCCAATCAAGCCAAGCCTAGAAAAAAATTCTCATTGAAAACCACTTCTTTCTCAAGCTCACTATCTAGCTCTACTATGATTGTTTTGGGTGAAGGAGGAAAGCTAGAATCTCCTCCACCCCTTCCTGTCACTATTTTGTGGTGATGCTTCAAATCCTGAGAAGGGCCTTTTTGTTTTCTTTCAGGCACCTTGGACCCTTGATAGATCCAACACCCCATATGGTGAGGGCATCCAGTTGTCTACTCCTCCAATCCTACTACGTAGTCAGGTCATCATCGTCAAGCCCATAGCCCTCTCTATTGTTGCTTGTAATTTTTAAGGTGAACTTTGCACAGTTGTTCTATTTTATGTTCTCCTTACTGCATGAAAGCTTCACCTTCGAAGATGATTCTAAACGATTCCCCCCAATTTCCAACACCTTGGTCCCTTCATCTCCAAAGATCCTTGTAATCTGGGAATCTAGTTGCTCAATCCTCTAAGTAGCCTATAGCCATCCCCGTTGTGGTTGGAAGTTTGCACATCATTTATAGTTTGATTGCCCTAGTCATTAAACTTCTTGTTACACACTTCCTTCAGCCGCAAGCCATGGGATTTCCTCTAAGAATCCCTCCCCAACTTTGACCATGAAGGAACCTTAGCTTTTGCAGGCTCTCACAAATGACTGTTAGTTTCCATCCCTCCCTTCATAAGAAGCTATTATTCTATTAAAACATGTGTCACAAATTTTACAAATTCTCCTAATAAAATCAAACAAGACTTTTTGCTTCAAATTATTCTAATGATCAATATCATTTCAACTAAATTGATATTATTTATTTTCTTATAATTAACTCGATTTAACTAGCAGATCAATTTGATATAGAAAGATATTTTTTTAATACTTAAATCAATAAAATAAAATAATAAGAAAGTATTATTATATTGTACTTAACTGAATTAAAATTAATGAATTTAAATTGATAGAAAAAAATTCAATACCTTAACTATTCCAAACACAATCAAACTATCAACTATTAACACTCAATTCAATTATTATTATTATAATAAGATAAACATAATTTTAACTTAATATATATTAAGTTAGTTATTAAATTTATTAAACGAATATATTAAAAAAAACCACGCTTTTGGAAAAAAAGAGTCAAAATAAACAATAAACATATAATTGTGTGAGACAGTCACCAAAAATTAATTGGAAGCGGAGGATTAGAGTAATGAAAGTGCACTAAAACAATGCAATCATATTTCGTAACAAAGTCTGGGAATAACATTAACGTGTTGACTGATTCAGGAGGTGGGCCCCTCCATCATAGACAAGTTTTCTTTAGCTTTGTGCAGAATTTATAGGTGAATTGACCTATTGACTGTTGACTGTAATCCTTGTATAGAGGACATTATCTTGTCTTTTTTCCTTTGTTTCTAATATAATTATCGCTTGAGAAAATAGAGCACCAGCATGTCCATTGACAATTCTAAAACGTGGCATAGAAAGGTGGCATATTTTCTATCCAACACTCTCCCAGTTGCATTTGATAGCATTTATTAATTATTAGCAATGGTACCTTGGTGTGCAATGGGTACGCTGAAGAGTTGTGGAAAGTCAATTAGGGAGAGGTTTTGGTATGTTTTTTTTCACAAATCATATCCTTCTATTTAGAATTTGGACAAAAAATATTGGTTTTAGTGTTCATGTCCAGAGGGAATTTGGAGATAGTATTGCATTCCATGGGTAACTTATTGAGCTTCAAGGAGTTATTGAACATAGCAATCAATGTTATCCATGGATTATAATATCTGCAGCATGAATGCTTCCTAAAAGTTGTAAAATAAAAATTTATTTACATATACTTTTCTATCGGTGTAACCAAAAACTATCTAGGCATCGATTTTTTTCCATTTTGAGCAAAATTAGAATCCATTTCGTAGGTTGTGCTTTTTGTACAAATTTGTAAGATAAGTTTTCTATATTCAAATGCATGTTGCTTTCCTTTTTAAATAAAATTTTATGCAATGGAGTTCAGAAATTCTTCATTTAATGTTCAAGTCTCAAACTGCCATATTTTCTTCTAAACTAAACTTATAGTTTTTTCTCAGGTAGTAAGCATTTTTCCTAAGCTCTTTTAGAATTTTTATCTGTCATGGACTAAATTCATTACCAAACTGGAATATGTTTCATTTTTTATTTTCCTATTACATTTGGCTGAAAGTATCTATGTACAAATTATATTGATAATGGAGTCTTAATATCTTCTTAATTGAAAGGTTTGGTTTCAGTTGTGTTTCAATCCTTGTAAGTGAATGCATAATTTCTAAATGATCTACCATTAGATCTCATTGTATTACATAAATGTATGCAAAAATAAAAAAGAAATAACCATTTTTTTCCTATGACAACCTAGAATTTGAAGACATTTGAAGCATTCAAAAGAAAAAAAAATTGCATACAAACTATTGAGCAACAATATTGATATGAATTAGAATAGCAATAATTTAAAATAATTGATGGTCCAACTAGGAAGAAAGGTGCTAAAAAAATTGAGATTGAAACTGTTGTCTAGAAACAAATATGTGTTTTTCAGAGCATTATACTTATTCATAGAGGATTTTGTACTAGCCCTCTAATAATTATGTATACAAAGTTGTGTCTCATAATTACATAACTATAGAAACATCTGTTCATATGGAGTATAAATTTTGAGGAGGATACACTATGAATGATACAAATTGTCAGAGATATTACAAGTATACAAAAAACAATGCAAAAATGCATAGTATTTCTGAATTGCATATGTGCATTGCCTTGTATAGAAGCTACAACCAAAATGCATGTAATTGATATCCAATCTATGTGTTTTTTATAAATTTTGCATACAATAAATTTCATTGATATAGATATTTTAAACAAACAAACTGTGCATTTGTATATAAAATAGACAAATTCCATTGATATCCATTGATATACAATCAGTTTCTTGACAATGCAAAAAAAGTAGAAAAAAATAGTCTCACAATACAAGAGTTGTATCTATATTTGAGATGAAAGCAAAAAAATATATATAACAATAGAGTAATGATAAAAGAGAAAGAAAGCTTAAAGAAGAAAAAGTAGTATCAAGAATGGGGAAATATTTACTTCAAAATAAAAAGAGCAGTAGACGTAGTGTGTTTTAATTGTTGTGTATAATTTTGCAAGCCATGGTACTTATAAAGCCATATTGAACCAAAAGGGCTAGGAAAACAAGAACAACATACCATACAATTTCAATTTTATTCCATGGAATAGCAATTTAATTTTACATTGAATGAAAATCTATGGTTAAAATTGAAATGTAGTAAGAATTTCAATGTGAAAGAATTTTATTCTTGAGTTTGTTTTTCTTGGTTTGACTAATGATTGTAGAACAATTTCTTTGACAACATCCTCCCTGCGTGTGCCAAAATGATAGCTTTAGGACATGGTATAGAGATATTTTAAACTATAAAAGAAAGGAGAGTTTGGCTAGATATGTTAGCAGAAAATGGCATAGTATGCATGTATACACAATGTGAAAGTGTAGATAAGGTTAGTGAATTGCATGATAATTTTTCAGCAAACATAATAGTTTGTGTGAAGTGTTTAAGCATTGAAGGAGTTGTATAAAATATATTTTTTTAAATAAGCATTGTGTAGGTAGGGGAACATAGTTGACATATCTAGAGGAAATAACTTGTAGTTATTTGCAATATTACTGTTCGTTCAAGAGTTTATTTCAGAAAATTCCAATAAGCATTCCTCCTCTTATTTTTGGCAAGCTACAAATGGACTTTGATTCATGTGTGCATATCTTTGGAATGTGAAGGCTAGTTTGATACATAGGCCTTCCAATGCACAAACTCTTGAAATAGTTATGAATGTAAGGCCTTGTCAGTCTATGTTGTCGATGTCGACGGTTTCCTTTTCTAGTGTAAGGCCTTGCGATTTGTGTATTGTTAAGGCCCATGCCATTTTTAGGGGGATTTGACAATGGAGACCACAACTCAAGGGTAAATAGGGACATTTTTTGGGTTATTGACATCCCAAGCAGGGCCTATGTAATTTTTGAACTAAACTACAACAAACAAGGGAAGTGAAGGTGGATTTTTATTATCCTTGTAGACTATAGGTTGGACTTGCCCAAGTGCACCATTGACAAGGTTTGTTTCCACCCATAAATTTGAACATAACATTACCTTTTGTTGAACACATAAAAGGACCTAAAATTGTTGTTGTTGTTCATCTAGATTGGAGCATGGCAACCCCCTTAGTTGTTGTGCAGTTGACAAAGGAAATAGGTGTTGCCAAAATAATAACATTCACTAGTTATGTAGTGAGACCATTTCATTTGTTGCAAAAATATGTATTGAGGATAGGAACTCTATTTGCTCTATAGAGGGAAATGATGAGCTTAAGCATGACATTAGAACTTGCCAATATTCTACTGTAGGTTTTGTGTTTCATAAATTGGAGAGGAGAATACTAAAGGTAATTTGTGTCGATTCCTCACCAATCTAATGAAATCTTTTGCTTAGTGTTACTACTTTTGTGAAGCTGCACCATAGAGCACCCCCGTATGAGGTTGAGGCATAAATGGGAATGTCCTTGACTAGTAGAAGTTGGCCAAGGTCACCGAAGAGCATGATTGAGCATCCTCCAAATGGGAACTGGTTGTGGCTAGGAAATGCTTCACATAGCCTCATGTCAATGCTTTTGAAGTAACTTGGGACCAATGAAGCTCATTTCATCTATTAATATGTAGTGAATGAAGTACAGTTTTTCCTAGAAGTTTTCTAGTGTTTGGCCTTGTAGGGGGAAATATCTTTGATAGGTATTTGTAGGGATAAGTGGATTGTTGATGCTTGGATGTTCAATGCTACTACACCTGGAGGTGCAAGAAGTAGTAATGGTGATGGCCCATTTTGGGATAAATTATTGTCTATAGATTAGATGGCTTTTATTAGGTGTGATTTACCTGTTCCAGTAGTTCCTTGAATGATCATTTTTAAAGGAGTTTGCAAAGTACCTAAATTTTGATGTGAGAAAAATATATCAAATGCTTTTTATTGTTGGACAAAGGGCTCATGCTCGATAGGTCGAGTTGGAAGATGGGGGACTAGAAATGTTGGACAGTTGGATTCTATGCAGGTAGTACTGTAGACTTGTTGGTGGGGATTAAGTTGGGAAGAACCCAAATCATGGTGCAGTTCAATGTCACATAGCATGTCTAGTTCATCAAAGTGAAAAGGAATGCTTGGGTATAGGCTTGATAATACTGATCATTCAGATGGGTTGTTGTCCTACATTATTACTTATTGACTAGAAGAGGAGCTTGAATTGGTTCCTATGAAAGGCTTTGATGGTGTACAAAGCACATGCCAAGGATGATAACTACTTGCAAAACTCTCCCATTGTTCTATAATATGAGTGGTTGACAAAGATAATTCATTACGAATGCTACAAAATGGTTTGTATAGTATTAGTTCACTCCAACAAAATGCTTCAAAGAAAATGCCATCTTTTGTAGGGATGGAGGTGAAGCATGGTGAGACACAAACAATGGCTTTCATGGACTGCTCTTTCAACTGACCATGATTTTGAGATGCCTTGTAGGTCCAGTTTTGGGTGACCTCAAGAAGTGACATAGCCTCTAAGTTTATTGGAAAAACCATGTATGCATCAATTTTATTTGGGGAGGTGGTGGTTGATTCAAATGAAATCCAAACCCATTGAAATTTTTTTGGTTCACATTTAAAGAGACAAAAGTCTTGCTAGATAGGGCTAGTGGAATTTTAAGTAGGAGGTGGTAAGTTTCCTGGGATCCAATATCATAGTCCACTAGTGTGTTAGCAAGCTTTTTTTTAAAGCTATTTGGGTGGGCTTGTCAGACTCTATATTGGTTGAAATACAAGAAAGCATTGTGTGGCATGTTTCTGACTTGTTTTCAACTTTTGTTGCATATTTTGCAATATATTTGAGGACTGAGTGGATAGAGATAACAGGCTTGCAATCAATATTATCTCTCCAAATAGAGTGGATAAAAGGGTTTTATAGATTTAAGTGGTCGTCATTGTGAGCATCTGTGAGTTTTGGTTGGCCAGTCTCATCAATGGAAAGGGTAGAAAGTTCTTGCATGACCCAAAGGGATTTATAATGAAACTATATGGATATTCCTTTCTTCCTAAGGCATGTTTGTAAGGTACACTTTGTATGATATTGAACACAATCTACTAGTTCAATGTAGTCAATGAGAGGGTCAAATTGCAAAATCATTGTGTTGTCCATTAAACATGGGTCATTGCAAAGAGATTAATGAATCGCTTAGTTCCTCGACATTAGTTTTTGGGGGTTCCATGCAGAGACATGCCTTTCAATGTATTTAAGGGAATTTTGTACTAATTAAAGGTTATTCCATTGTAGTTTCCCAATACCAGGTGCTTCGTCTAGCTAAAGGAAACCATGGATATGTGTAGAGTCTCTATGCTACCATTCATACCTGGTGGATTTCTTTATTTAGAAATTATTTAAATGGTATCCAATGTAAATGGACGAGGGTAGTAAAAAATATACTTGTACCAGTAGTTAATTGCACCAAGTAGTTTTTCCAAAACCTCTAGGTAAACCTACAAAAGTGGTTTACAATTGGAGTGAGGAAGGAAAAGTTGAAAAACCTGACCCCATGGAAAAAAAAATCATTTTAGGGGTTCAAGTGAACTATTTGGTTTGAACAAACCAAAAGAGGGTTCACTAGAACCTAGGTTCAAGCAAACCCATTTAATGAAATGCCCCACCATTCCTGCCAAAAAAGACAAGGAGCAGCCCTTTTCAAAGGGGGTTTGCCCAAACCATGGTTTGAATGAACCCTGGTTCACTCAAACACCTAGGGGTTTGCTTCAACCCCCCTTGGTTCGAGTGAACCCCCCTTTTCCCACCTTCCTGCTCTTTGGCATAAAAAAAATAGAATTTTTTCCCTTCGAAGCTTGAGTTGAGGATGAAAATGGAGGAGACTTCACAAACCCAACTGGAATTAGGTAGTCCTCAGAATGAGCTATCCAATGACTATAATTTTACTATGTTTTGGTTTTATTATGTATTTGTTTTTCTAGTTTTATTAAACATAGGTTTTTCACCGAAATCAAGCTCTCTATTCTACATATGTGGAAAATTAGCAAATTATCAAAAAAATAAAAATGGAAACTATGAGCGCACCAGTTATTGAAGTCCTTGATCCAACAAAAAAAATATTAATTTTGATACATACAAAAAAAGTTATGCATTATACGGTCCGCCTATGTCTGAATTGTAATTGGTTTGACTTCAAAACTTGATTAAGGAAAAAATATTCAATAAAACATGTACTATCTAACCAATTGTAATTACTAGATATCAGAGTTACAAATATAAATTCGAAAGAATTAGAATTTTATCCTTCATGGAAAAAAAGTTGTGTTATTCGGTGAGCGTCACTCCTTAAAAATGTTGTTTTATGAAAAAAACTAGTTTTTGAAGGAGATGGAAAAAGAAGTGCAATCTGAGTCCAAATTTTTTCAAAAAAATATATTAAGAATCTATAGAAAAAATGTCACAAATCACTAGTTTGCATCATCTTCAAATTCCTCACGGTTTAGTTGCTATAGGTGCCCGAAAGTGAAGATTTAATTAGAAAAAAATATTTTAGTGTCCAGTTTGGCCAAAAATTGTAAACTACTATTGTGGGATCACTCCTCTTAACAAAATGTAGTGAATCTATGGTGCATATAGTGTGCAACTAGGTGTGGATTCTGAACAATGTTTTGTATCCTCCATTTATAAGTAGCTTATAGATTTGAAGGTTCAATTGATGGCATGATACTATGTAGTTCAAACCATTTTGTATCTGTTGCACTAAGTGTAAAGAAAAGTGATGAGAAACCAACTTTGATAACCATATCTGAGAGCTCCCCTCTACAATGGTTCCAAAAAGGGCATGTTCCACGAATTGATGATCCAATGTGCATGAGTTCAACAATTTTGTCATTCGAAAGGTCCTTTAATCTTTCATGAAGATCAAAAATTTTTGTTGGCAATCATGTTTCAATGTGCTTATGGACAAACATAGATGTTGTGGCTTGGATATGATGAAACATAAGAATATTGAGTATGAAGTACCTGAAGTGAGGGTGTTGGCCAAACCTATTATCAAAGTACTTGAGCAAGTGGAGAGCATATTCATGTAACTTAACTTCTTGCATGCATTGTTGTTTGAAAGTGGCTATGCCATTTGGAAACAAAGCGGGGAAAGCCATAACAAACAATCTTTCAATGGCATACTCATTAATGGGAGATGGTGAAATGGGTGGCCAATCCATAGACAAGGTTGGCTGACCTTGACCTAGTTGCAATAAAGAATGTAATTCTTCGACTTCTCTATGTTCAGGTGGAAGGTTAGCCACAAAGGAAGTTGTGGGCTGAATTTATTATTCACAAGGGTTGATGGTTGTATCATCTGTATGCATAGAGCTTGGAGATGTGGGGCTAGTAGATGTGGTTGTTGTATATAGGAGGTCGGTAATGTTAGAGGAAGCACTTGGTAGACATGCTTTAATGCAACCTCATCTAATTGAACTTTTTTGTAGTATCGGTCATGCGAGGTTTTATAATGCAGTGCCACAAGTACATAAGTCCTCTACTCATGTAGAAGCTATAGTCTTGTTGGCTGATTTTTTTTCTATTAACCAATAAGATGTCTAATTCGTCTATAGTCTAGGAAAGTGGATAGAAATCATAGAAATATCTTGAGGAAAGCAAATAGTGTGCCCACTATATTTTATCTAGCCTCCCTTTGCATAGGTAGCTTGAAGAATTGGGAAAAACCTATCTATTACCATCTCTTCAACTTGAGTTAGTTTTTTTAAACATAGAGGTTTCTCACTAGGGTCCATGTTATTCCATTTGGAGAAGTGATGACCATTTTTTTAGTTGCACATCTATAACAAGTAGATAGTCCATGCAATTCTTTTGTTTTAATACCTAGATATTGCTCCATGTAGAATAGACAATTCGACATGTTTGCAAGTATATCTAGCATAGAACAAAAGGAATTTCTAGTAGCAAAAAAGGTTTGAGTAAAGTTTGGAGGCAGATGGATATGGGAGGGGTCAACAGAGGAGGGGAGTATAGATGTGAAAGAAACAACAAGGATGCTTTTGTATGATTTCTCATCTTCTTCTAATGATGATTTCTTTCCTCGCATGGTAGAAGGTGTGTTGTTGCTAGTTATGATAGGCTTGTTTAACTTGCAACCTTGAATTTTCCAAATCCATTCAATATTTTCTATAATTTTACATAAAAGGTTCAACAGTAATGGGAATAACATCATAAAATCTTGGATAAGTAACTTTTCTAATAGGGAAAAGTAATATAATTAAAAATAAATACATTGAGTAGTAGGAAATAACATTGATTGGAAGAAAATCATTGGGAATCTTAGGAAACAACAAGATGGTATTGTTGGAGTTATGGACAAACACTGAGAGGGGGGGTGAATCCGTGTCTAAAAATTTTCAACTTTGACCAAGATTTTTAATCAACAGAGTAGAGTAATCACTTTTGAAAGCACAAAGATATGACAACATTAACTCAGTCTATTAGACAATTTATGAAAATATGATTTAAGTGAGATATCTTACATTTTCCAAAACAATTATGGCTGACATTGATTAACAATCAAAGCATGATGACAGCGCAGGTGCAACTCATAAGACTGTGCAAATGATGATCAACATTATTGAATCACTTCTTAAACAATTGATTTGAATGCATCTTTTAAGACAAGAAAGGTATTGAGACAACAAACACCTTTAGCAAATTATAACTATTCTTGAGCAATGAATCAATTGAGAAATTTTAAGCTTCCTTTTGAATTAAACTCTTCAACAATGACTTGTGCAAGATATTTGAACTAAATATTTGCAAATATGAAGGAACTATCATTCAACAATGTTCAAACTGATAAAAAATATCACAATCAAGAAACATTATGACATCAAAACAAAGAGACCATAAGACAAAGGATTTTCTGAGTGGAAAACCCTCCCAGGGTAGAAAAACCACTGCTAAACTGCCTTACTAGCTTAATCTTCAAATACCACTGTTAACAATGCCTTATAGGCTAATTTCTGAGCACCAACCCCTCATTTTGAAACACCAATTTCAAGGAGCACCAACCCCTCAAATTATTTTCAGAACAATAATAATATCAGAGGATCTCTCTGTTTTCAAGTAAGCTCAAGAATCTCAACACTCTTATCTACTTAATACCCTAAGAATCCAACTCTTTGAATCCTTAAAATATTAAATAGAAAAGAATTACAACTCTGTTCTGCATCATGTTTTCCAAATTTTGTATTATTGATTTTTTCAATATATCTCTTGATACAGCCAAAATAACTATGTCTCAGAATTACCAGCCAGAAGTTCTTTCAGTATTTACAACACTGTGTTTTATATATCTTTTCTAGTGTGTAGTCTTCAAAGAGATTCGAGGTCAAAGGAGAGCTGAAACCTCCTTTCTATTTTCAGGAAAAAAAGGATGCAAGAAAAATAAATGTCTGCAAGAGTAACGCCTGTGCAATAGGCTATCAATAAACTGACAATCATAAATCAAAGTTCCTTTTTGAAATTGCAAATGCCTTTCACAAAAACCTGATGCTTCATTAAAATAAAATACTCATTTGAAACTATTTTTAGAATACCCATATGCAGAATCCATCAGTTTGTTACGAATGTAATGTGTCAGTAATGAAACTGGCAGATCTTTCAAGATTCGTGACTGCCCATTAACAGAAATTCATAAAACCTCAACGCAAAAAAAATATTTTGGTTTTAAGAGCCTTCAACGAAGATTTGAGGTAAAAAAATACTTTGATGGTAACAAGTGACAGGTGGGAACACAACACCGTTTTATCTTCACAACCCACTTTACCACACTAATAGAAATAAAAGAATATCACAACAAATGCCAGGGTAACCGAAATCTTATCATGCCAAAACTGTTAGAGATAATACAAGAACCCATTTATCTCCTCTTTCATTTTTTTATTCAACTTCCTAATTCGAACAAAGACAATAACTGCCATGAAAATCAAATGATGGATGTGATACCTATTTAGCAGTATGAAATACAAATAAATACCATTCAGAATTGCTGCTCCCATGATTACCTTCAACCACTGTCGAGCTTCCAACCAATGAGGAGCACCAACATAGCAGCCATACCATTCATTGCTG
>VDFB02120840.1:0-57025 GCA_007258455.2 Sequoia sempervirens | reverse complement strand
CTCAAGTGAGTTATGTGCCACTACTTTGCAGTTCAGAGACCCGTGAGGAGGGCTTCGTACTCAACTATGTTTTTGGTATATAGGAATGCTATCCTAAATGATTTTGGGATGTAGTCACCTTGAGGGGTAATAAATAGAATTTTGGCATCCAATCCATTATCAGTATATGAGCCATCAAAATACAATGTCCAAGCAGGTGCTTCTATAACTATGAAAACTACTTCATCTGGAAATTCAGTGACTAGAGGGTAAGCATCCACTAGGGGTGCCTCTGCCAACTGATCAGCTATGACATGTCCCTTTATGGCTTTGCAATCCACGTACTCTGTCAAATTCACTTAGGATCATGACCCACTTAGCCATGTGACTAGTTAAAGTGGTTCTGGATAATAGATACTTTAGTGGATCAATTTTTGCTATTAATTTGACTAGATGGCTAAGCATGTAATGTCAGAGTTTTTGTGTACTGAAGACCACTGCAAGGTAGGCTTTCTCCATGGGTGAATAATTTAATTCATAGCCAACCAATGTTTGGCTGATGTAGTAGATTTCTCTTTCTTTTGAGCACTCATCATGTTGTGCCAATAATGCCCCAGTCTGACAGGAGTGGAGAAGATGTAAAGTAGGAGGGGTTTCTCTAGAATAGGTGGCATTAGGATCGATGGATGAGCCAAGTATTCTTTGATCTTATTGAAACCTATCTAACATTATTGGTTCCATTTGAAGGTGGAGTCTTTTTTCAGAAGATGGGTGAATGACTGACACTTATTTGAAAGTTGGGCTATGAACTGACGGATTGATTATAGCTTTCCTTGGAGACTTCTTAATTGTTTCAGATTGTGCGGGGGAGGCATATCAAAAATAGCTTTCACCTTGGTCGGATCAACCTCAATGCCTCTTCGAGAGACTATGAAACCCAACAATTTCCCTGATGTAACACCAAAGACACACTTTTTTGGAGTTAGTTGTAACTTGTAATGTTCTAACCGCTTGAAGATATTTTCAAGATGGCAAGGTGCTCTGCTCTAGTTCTATATTTTCCTAGCAATTCATCAACATAATCTTCCATGATAATATGGATTAGGTCATGGAAGATGACAGTCATTTCCCTTTGATATGTTTCCCCCACATTCTTGAGACCAAAGGGCATAACATTGTAGCAAAAAGTACCCCAAGGTGTTGTAAAAGCAGTCTTGTGTTGGTCTTCAGGTGCAATTCAGATCTAATTGTAACCAGAGAAACCATCCATAAGGGATAACATCTCATGTCCTACAATAAGGTCAATCAACATGTCAATATTGGGTAGTGGGAAGTCGTCTTTTAGATAGGCTTTGTTAAGATCCCAGAAGTCTGTGCAAATCCAAATGTCTCTGTTTGGTTTGGCAACAGGCACTAGGTTGGAGATCCAATTAGAGTTGTCAATGGGTCTGATAAAACCGGCGTCTAGTAATTTCTCCAATTCCTTCTTGACTAATAAAACATCCAGATGATGAACTACTAAAGTAGGGTCTAAGCCTGGCATGTCTGAGTATGACTAAGAAAATTTAATGATACCATCTTGGAGTAGTTGAACAATGACTGAATATTCTTTCTTTGATAGAGATTTGGCTACATAGGTGATCTTAGGGTTTTCAACAGTACCTAGGTGAACTTCTTGAGTTTCTTCAATTACGATGGATGACCATGTGGAAAATTGAGTTCCCACAAGGGGAAGATGAACGTTTCCATCCTCCAGCACCTCTTCGAGGTTTTCACTATTGGATGCATAATTTATTTTTACTTTTTCTAGGTCAGGAAATTCCTTGGGGAGGTTTTCACTAGATGACCATTTTTTATTTTTCATTTTTTTATTTTTGCAACTGGAGCATTCATCCTCCGCCAATCCCATGAGGTTTACATACATATCCAGGGAGACATTGGCAGGTGTGCTATCACATAGGTCCCAATCAATGAGTTCGGGATGGTGAAGAGAAAGGCTAATGGTAAAGATAGATAAATAGTCAAACATGGATGGCAGGTCTATGTGATCAACATCATCGTACGCATGTATGATGGATTCTTCCTCGGGTATGTCTTCCAAGGGACCATTGTCCATAGTACCACTATTGGAGGTATTAGATGATGTTGTGGTTCCTTTCTATTTTTTGTCATATCTGAGGCCTATATTCCGTGGGAGCTTTAATACATCAATAGGTTGCAATCGTCCCTATTCTTCCTTACCTAGCCCATCACTTTGGTAGTTATGATTTTTTGTAAACTTAGTTGACCAAGGGTATACTTCCTAAAAGTATTCCTTTAGAGGAGGATCTAGTTGGGGTTCTTCACAGTATACCCACTGACTGATATCCTCTTCTGGTGCACCTGTCTTCAAATTAGGAGACTACAAAGTGGTAGTGGGAATGCTTTTATCACTGAAGGTGATGGTCTTATATTCTTTTGGTGTAGATTGTGAAGGTTGGCAGTACCTATGTGGTGATGGTGGCATGGTTTCCACATTTAGAGTTGTATGCATTTCATATTCACCACACCCCTTGTCAATGATCTAGACTTTGGTGACTGTAGGATTGGTGGCGGAAGATGGAGTGATTGTCATGGTGGATGATGGATTAATGGATGATGACGGAGATGCCCCCATTTTGACCCCAGGACAATAATGTAAATGGGGAAATGATGCTTCTAGAGCGTGACAGTATTCAAATGGTTGTGTGTCGAAATAAATGGTGATCTCTTGTCCATTAACTAGGAACTTTAGGCATTGATGATACATGGAAGGGATGGCTTCCATGGCGTGGAGCCATGGTCGGTCAAGGAGGAGATTATATGGTAAGTCTAGATCAAGAACATGACAAGTAGTATACTGAACCACATGTCCAACCTGGATAGGAAGATTGATAATTCCTTTAGATTTTCTTTCCACATTATCATAAGCCTTGATCGTGATGATTTGATTACTCAAATTTTCTTGAGTATACACTAATTGTTTTATGAACTTCAGAGTACATAGATTGAGGGAAGAGCCATTATCTACTAGGACCCTTTTTATTTTATGACGGGAAACTAGAACTTCGATGTGTAAGAGATAGTTGTGATTGGCGTCAATATTTGGCATGTCATTATGGCTTAAGTGTAGTTGGTAAGATAAAGCCAGGTGTCCGACTAAAGATTGGAACTATGTGGGATCATTGTTGTTAGGTACGTAAGTTTCCTATAAGGCTCTGTTGAATATTTCCTGATGCACACGAGAAGACTTAAGTAGATCCAAGATTGAGATTTGAGCAGGGGTCTTTCCTAATTGATCAAGAATTTTATACTGATATTTTACAGGATTTGGCTGGGTGGGTGTGGAGGCTGCAGGGATAGTAATGCGGGATCATCTGGTAGCAACAACACATTGGGGATCTTTAGCTTTAACATGTATCATAGACACACGGGGTTCTACCTATTCAATGTAATTGACAATGTCATCATAATTGAGGGGTACATTCTTATAGCTTATGTTATTTTTGCTATTGTCTTGGGGATTGTTGTTGGAGGTGCTTGCGCCTTGATTATTGTTAAGGAGAGCATTTTGATATATCTGCAATTGAGCATTGGATGATGAATCTTGATTGGTGTTGACTTTGATATCTCCTCAATCAATAAGACCTTGGACATAGTTTTTGAGACCTTGACACTTATTCAGAGTGTGCCCTTTAATCTTATGGAATTCACAATATTCATTCTCCCTAAACTAGGTTGGTTTGGGCTTAGATTCATCAAGTGGTTTGGTGACAGGGTATGTAATCAAATAGTTGACATGTAACACCTTATTCAAAATGAAACTCAAGGGTTCTCCTAATTGAGTGTACTAGCGTTTACCATTCCCTTGACTGTTCTGGTTCAATTGTTGCGGAGGATGAGATGTCCCCTATGGCATGGATATGGCATTAGGTACAAATGGTTGTTTCCTTTGGGATGTATTGGCCACTTGACACATGTTTAGTGTTAGTGACACCATCATTCATTGCATTTTTGTTCTTGTTCCAAAAGCGTGACTTATCACTGGATGGCCTTTGTTTGTCATGGTTGTGTATCTTGATGTTCCCTTTGGCAATAAGAGCACATTCAAGGATGGGTCCTTTCCCAACTATCTCAGTGAAAGTGGTGACATAGTGTAACCTAAAATTATGAGCCATGTCAGGATGTGAGTTCTCCACAAAGAGGGTGACCATGTCTTTCTCTTTGAGAGGGGTTTTCATTCGGCTTGCTAGTGCACACCACCTTTGAAGGTAGCTAGAAAAGGTTTCACCTTCACATTGCTTCTCTTTGAGGAGATCTAAGGTATCATTGTCCTCCAAATTGAAGGAGAAGTAAGAAACATTTTTTTCTCAAAGATCCAGAAAGGACTTGATAGACCCTACCCATGAACCATTCTAGGGCATTTCCTATCAGGCTCTGTGGAAACAAACACAAGAGATAGTTGTCATTGTGCATAACTTCCTGACACTAGGAGTAAAACTCTTTCAAGTGGGCCTTAGGATCTTTGTTTCCCTTGTATCTATAAAAATTTGGTATCTAGAAGTGTTTCAGGAAGGGAATTAATGAGATGGATGGGTCAAATAGATAGGGACATATATCTTCGAATTTAAAGGATTGCTTACTAGTCCTGGCTTGGAGATATTTCAAAGCAGCTTTGATTTCCAATAGATCCGCATTGACTGGTGGTGTTGTCAAGGTAGATGGGTTAGATGGGTATGGATAGTAAGATAGTGGAGGATCTTGTTACGATACTATGTGAACATTAACATATGGATTTTGATAATGAGAGGATTGTGCCCCCTGTTGATGTGTTAGGGGTGTTTGTTGGTACAAAGTCTATTGTTGTGAGGTGGAGTATGGATTGGCCTGACAATTATAGGTGGCATAATGTTGAGGAGCATGAATGAATTGTTGTGGATTAGTTTTCTGGTACTGGGGGTATTGATGTGACTGTTGTGAGGATGTGTAGGGTGGTTGTCTTTGGAACTATTGCTGGTTATGATAAAAATAGTGTTGGGGGGTTTGTTGCTGTATTGTCGATTGTTGCATGGGATGAGATGAAATGTTGTGTTATGGTTGAGTTTGCGAACGTAAAATAGATGTGAGGAATGGGGATATGGTTAGGACTGGAGGTTGAGATGGATTTCCTTGTGATTGGTGGGGTGTTTTTTTTGTTGAAACTAGAGGATTATGCGGTGGTTGTTGTTGATGATGTGGTTGAGGTGTGATGGAGATGTTCTGCAAAGGAGGTTGTTGAGTGACAATGGGGACATTGGGTTGGGATATACCTTATGGAGGCATGTTGGATTGAGGAGGTTGTTAGGATGTGAATGGAGGTGGTGGAAGACTTGTGGTCCTAGGATTTAAGGGGGTGGAAGGGTTGGCTCTAGCATTTACTTGAGGTGGATTTGGAAGGGGTGGTGCGGTCAGCATTAATGGAGAATGCTGCGAAGTGTTTTGTGGCATACCATAAGCGAAAGGGTCATTAGGGTTAGGTTTTTGGGAAGCACTTATGACAAAAATTGGGGTGTGTGGAGAATTTTTGACATGGTAGAGGATGACATTTCCAAATTCAGGTTGATACCAACCCTCTACTAGAGGCATATTGGGGATGTATGAATCATCGGGTGTGTTTTGGGAGTTTCTAGGTATGTTGGGTGTGGAATTGCCATAGTTGGATAGGTCAACACCTGATGGGGGTTTGATACCTTTCTCAAATAGGTGGGCCAATATTTTTTCCCCATGTTGTTCGAGGAGACAATTTGTCATTCATGCATTGGTGGGATTATTGAAATGTTCCTCAAGTGTGAGTTTGAGTTGATTGACCATGCTCTCTTCAACGGGCGGTGAGTTGTTTTGCTCTTCAGTGTTGGATTGTGATGAAGTACCATTATGAGGATCTTGAGGAGCATTTACAATGTTGTTAGGATCTTGAGGAGCATTTGTGGCATTGTTAGGATCTTGAGAGGTATTCGATTGGGAACCTTGACCTTGTTGTGCCATTTGTTTCTTAGTTTGTGACCGAGTTTGAACGGGCATAAAAAGACAAAAATAGTGTAAATATAGGGGTAATGATTAGATGATTGTGTGATTGGATAAATATTGGATTATATGATTAGATGAATTCGATTAGAGGACTGGATTGGTTTGATTAGATAGATTAGATGATTAAATGAAGGTTGGATAGTTGTGATTAATTGGATGGGACTGATTGAATGGATGTGATTAGATAATTGGATAAGTGTGATTGGTTTGATTGGATGATTAGATGACTGGATAGAATAGAT
Source organism: Sequoia sempervirens (assembly GCA_007258455.2). Taxonomy (NCBI): domain Eukaryota; kingdom Viridiplantae; phylum Streptophyta; class Pinopsida; order Cupressales; family Cupressaceae; genus Sequoia; species Sequoia sempervirens. The sequence goes on along the minus strand of VDFB02120840.1, from coordinate 50,720 downwards.
CGAGTGATTGGATAGGTGTGATTGGATTAAACCCAATCAAAAAATCACCCTTAGTGACCTAGAGTGTTGATTGATCAAGTGGATGATCACGACACTGAATCCACCTCAAGATAGAAATGGATTGATTTGGGCCAAGGATGATAACTTATGAAACTAAATTCACCTCAAGATGGAAGTGAATTGATTTGGGTCAAATTTGATGATTGATATGAAGGATAATAATCAAATTCAAGTGCTAAGGTCAATTTGGATAACAACTTTTAACACAAGTTTTAGGTGGTTTGATAATGAGTGGCGTTTATATGATATGGATTAGGTGATGCAAAGGGTAATATTTTGGTGAAACAAGTTCACTAGGTGATGATATGGGCTTCCCAAATGAGTTACTATAAAATTTAGAATGAGTGGGTGGATTGAGAGAATAAATATATGGAAGCTTGGGATGATTAATAGAAGTTTGGAATGATCAAACAAAGGTTTAGGATGACTAAACGAAGATTTTGGGAGCTAAAAGGAGGTTTGGAATGATTAAATAGAGGTTTGGAGGCTAAACAAAGCTAAACAGGGTGAATTTGACTATCCAGGAGGGAAAATTTACCCTACTGTAGTAAACAGGAGGGAAAATTTTCCCCACTACAGCAAACAGGAGGGAAAATTCACCCCATTGTAGTAACCAAAAGGGAAATTTTGCCCCACTGCAGTAACCAGAAGGGAAAATTCGCCCCACTGCAGTGAACAGGGACTTGGTTTAGATGAAAATGACTATGGAAAGAAATTAAAATGACAATAATAAGGCCAATTTGTCAAAAAGTTTACTGGTTTCTCACAAGAAAACAATTTCAAACAAGCACAATCTTATAATTAGTGTTAAGGGTATGGCCAATAAAGTCTTAATTTAGGATGCACAAGGTGTCTAGGGAGTCATCGATATACTCTCGATACGTGAGGCACAACCGTGAACACCAACCCATCACAAGCATGAGTTAGGAACCCTAGTGAGATACTAAAGGGCTTAGACCAACTCTTCATGTCTATCTAGGTATCACCCTAGCTTCGACGCTCTACCAATTATGCACCGATTGGATTGAGGTATAGCTTTCGCTCTCCCCCCTTTATATACCCCACCGATATGCGTGGTTGGGATCATCCCTTGGGGTGATGAAATCCCCAATTAGGTCCCACTAGAAAGAAGGCACTAATCATTTCCATCTACTCCCCAGGCTCACACGAAGTGCAAGGGGAAAGTGAAAACAAACTAATGCCCCCTTTGGGTAACACAAAAATATAGACACAACAAACAATGGATATTACTTCCCCTAATTAAACTATGTTCCTAGATTAACAAAAGGCAACAAGGATAGCTTTCAAAATCTGTCCAAACATAAGGCCCTACAAGAAAACGCTAATTGTTTTATCCTTCTTTCTTTGCCAATTACACAAGAATATACTGCAAAATGTTAGTAAAAACACCAATATCCTTGTAACAAACAATGATAGGGGGTTAGAATAGAAAAAGAGCAAAAAATAAGCTAAAACAGTTGTTTTACCTCCCAAAATGTGTTGTGTCGAGGCATATCCGCCCCACTGTAGTAACCAGGAGGGAGAATCTGCCCCATTGCAGTAACTAGGTCAAAAAATCTGCTCCACTACAGTAACCAGGAGGGGAAATTTTCCCCACTACAACAAAATGTTAGAACTGGTGTTCAGATTAGGGAAAATCCGCCCTAATGTAGTAAATGTCAGAAATAATTCTTAGATTAGGGCGTATCCGCCCCTCTACAAAAAAACTAGTTAGAAACAAAATATAGATAAGGGCATATCCACCTCTCTGTAGCAAACTTGTTAGAAATAGAATATGGGTTAGGGCGTATTTTCCCTTTTACAGTAAAATGTTAGAAACAATATTAAACTAGGATGTAGTTGCCATTCTGTAGTCAAACGGAGGGTGTAGTCGCCCCTCTGTAGTGAACCAAAGGGCACAGTCGCCCCTCTGCACTGAACCAGAGGGTGCAGTTTCCCCTCTACTGTCTACAGGAGGGCGTAGTCGGCCCTCTGCGACCTGTACCTGCAAACAATCTCAACAACAACAAATGTAGAATAGAGGAACCTATTTGTGGGTCCCACTAGGCATGCCAGAAATGTGATCCTAAATGTTTATCCTATTCTAAAGATGCAAAAATAACTTTTATGCAATGAGAGAAAAACACAAAGGGACACCTCAAGATTAGCCTAAGGAATTGCTAACACAAATAAAATAGATGAAATAATGCAATTTCTTATACCTTCTCCATGTTGATGAATCCCTTGGTTGGCCCTTGATGTTTTAAATTCTTGTGTGCTCCTTGGATGGCTATGCAAGACGAACAATGTATGATAGAATGCAATGCTAATGGCTAGAATGGCTTAACTAAATGAGAAAAAATGCTTGTGAATTAAGTGCTCAAAGTGATAGCATGTGGATGTAAAAATGACTAAGTGTTGAAAATGATCCGGTGGACATTTTTTAGTGGAAATTGAAGTGTCTTATTTTTCTCCAGAATCAGCACCATCAGGAAGAGCTCGATGTCCCGGTTCCAACGCTAACCTCGAACGGAGCTGTAAGGAGTCCGTTTGCATGTGAGTTATGGTCGGCCAAACCTTTGGTCAAAACCGTAATCGTGGGCATCTAGGAAGCGAAAGTGCGCGCGATTGCCTGGCGCCTAATAAACGGGCGCCATCAATAAGAGCTCGCCACAAGCTTTCCAACGCATTCGCCGAAACCAGACGGACGCTGTAGAGTTAATGCCAGCCAAAGTTTTGGGTTGACTTAATGGACAAAGGGTACATGGATGACATCAGTCATCATCCAAAATAAATTTACACGCCATTACGGTACGAATCTTGATGTGGACCAAATCGGTAAGTTGACATCGCGTCATGTCCGCATAATGACGCAATCTAGGGCATTGGTATCGAACTGGCCATATTTGGACACGTGGCATCCGTACGTACAGTCAGTTGCACAGTCGGCATTCCGTACGTGAGTCAGCGCACAGTCAGCATGACACATCACCTCCACATCGGCAGTGAGTCGGCATACACATCAGCTTTTTCAGCGAGTTAATTCTGTCCACGTGGCGTCTCAATCCTGGGTCCGCGTTGGTTGTATTTGTTGCAAAAGATTTTGCCAGCCCGCGTGGGATTTGATACCACAACCACCCGTCAGCGAAACAGCCGCGCTCACCGTTGCACCAAAATCTTTGCGCTTAACTATAAATAGCGGGTGATTCTTTTTGTTGTGTTTCGGCCGAGAATTGGCTATATAAAGCCAGCGGCCGGGGTTGAACCCCCGACCGCCGGCCTAGTAAAAGCCTTATCCACCAATGAGCCATCGAATGGCTTTTGATATATATATGGTGTCGGTTTGTATTCTCAACTGTTTCAAAACCGACTGCCCTATACAAATAAAACAAACTCCTATTTTTGAATTAAAAACAAACAAAGATCCTTTTTAAAGGGTTTAATAAAACCTCCAAAGCCCGAAAGTATGAAAAATTCAAGGGCTTAAATTATTTAAAGAAGATTTATTATGTAAAAAGGGAGATTGTAAAATATTTTCATGTATTTGGAGAGATAAGGTGAATATTTGCAAATCAATTGGTTGAGAGCCAAATTGAGAAAATTTTATGTATTTAAAGGGGGCTTGAGAGAAGAGTTGGGATAAGTTTTTTTTCAGGTGATGAAGTCTTGATGCTGAGGCAACACGGAAGAGAGAGGTCATGTTGAAGAATTTTCAAGTCATTGTTGAATGTCAGAGCCCTGTTATGCTGCCGAACTGATGGTCTTGGTGCATCATTTGTAAACGATTTTGGAGTTAATCGGATCGGTCTCTCCATTGGAGTGGACCCGGAGATGTAGTCACATTCTGTGACGAACTCCGTTATCAAGCGTTGTTTGCACTTCTCTTCTTCTCTCTCTTTCTGTCTCTAATTTCCTTTCTGTTATAATCACCTTGATAATTCTTTCATTTTGTTATTTCCTTAAGTTAATTTCAATTTAGTTAACTTGGAATAAACATTGTAAAAGCATTGTAAATGTTAAGCATTTAAATACTGCAATCTAGTCTAGATCCTACATAGATCAAGTTGGTATCAGAGCTTTAGGTTGACTTTTATTGCAGTTATTTGTTTTTGAATGCTAACGAGATCCAGGATTCAGAAAGGCGAAGGCAAGCTCGAAGACTTTAATCCTGAGATCGGGAAGCGAAGGACATTTCCGAAGATGTCAGTTTCTGGAATGGAGGTTCCTGAAGAAATCAGTGAGCAGGAATTTCGAAGGGCATTCCTTGAGATGAAGGCAAAGGTGGATATTCTTTTTCAGGAGAGACAAGAACGGAAGGCACATGAAGAAGGTTCGTCGAAGCAAGATGCTCGTGAAGACAAGAAAGGGAAACAACATGGAGATGGTGACAAGCAACCAGATCACCCCTTTTCTTCTTCTCCTCCCTCTTCTCCTTCTCCTTCTTCTCCATCTTCTCCTCATTTTATTTCTTCTAATCCTTTCAAAAGTGGGTATAAGCCTAAAATAAAACTGGATGTAAAATTTGATTTGCCTAAATATTGTGGAGAACTTAATGCTGATAAATTGGATGATTGGATTCAACAAATAGAGGTTTATTGTAGAGTCCAGAATCTAGTTGATGATGTTGATAGGATCCAATTAGCTACTCTTCGTTTAGGAGGTACTGCTTTAACCTGGTGGGAGAGTAGGTCTAAGGCAGAAGTTTCACAACATGGTAGAGTCAGTTTAACTTGGGCAGAATTTGTTAATACTCTTAAGAAGCAGTTTTATCCCTTAGGACATATGCAGCAATTAATGATGGATTGGCAAATGTTTAGGCAAGGGAAGGGTCAAACTGTCCAAGAGTACACCCATGAGTTCAGGAAAAGGGCTATTTCTTTGAATGTTCCTTTGTACACCCAAGACACGTTGTTGAAGTACATAGGAGGTTTGCATTCCTATCTTAGGCATTCCATTTTGGTTTTGAACCCTTATAACTTGGATGAAGTGTCTGTTCAAGCTACACACTTAGAGTCAAGGGGTAAAGGATCTTTTATTGATAAGATTGATAATGATGTAAAGAAATATTCTAAGAATGCAGAGACAGGGAAAGGAAAGAAGGCAGCTACAGTCAAGAAGGATGAGAAACTTTCTTGCACTCATTGTGACAAGGAAGGTCATGATGAAAATCACTGCTGGAAGTTACATCCCGAACTGAAGCCTAAGTGGGCTCAAAGACGTAATCAGAAACAGAAGGGTAAGGATAAATCCATGAATGTTGTTATGGATCTTGGCTCAGATTCAGATGATGAGACTAAGATAACAGCGATGGGTCTAAAAGGTAAAACCCCTATTTCTGGTGTTTCTGTTGCTAGTTGTGCTTCTTCTTCTACAGTTAATGATTTCTCTGAAGATGCAAAAAGGAATGAGCTTTTTCATTTAAGGGTTATGGCTAAGAACAGTAAAATTGATGCACTCATAGATAGTGGATCTCAGGTGAATTTAATTGCAGAAAGTGTTGTAAATAACTTGGGATTAAAAACTACACCACATAAGAGACCTTATCCACTAGGTTGGATTTGTGAAAATGATAAGTTGCAAGTAACAAAACAATGCACCTTAAGGTTCACAATCACTAGTAAGTTTGTGGATGAAGTTCAATTTGATGTAGTTCCACTGGATATCTGTGGGATAGTGCTTGGTAGCCCTTATTTATATGACAGAAATCACCTTCTACGTGCAACAAATCATTATCAACTTGTTTAAAGATGGCATTCAAGACATAGTAACATTCACGATTAAGACCGGACAATCTTTGCAAAACACAAAATTAAAAGAGGGTAATTAATGCAAGTAAAGAGTTAACTCATGTTCCGTCAAGCATGTGGTTCTACACTTGAACTTGGAGTAGCTAACCAGGGTCAGATGTTGCAGGATGCACCAACAGTACAGCATGAGAAAAAGATGATTGAAAGCATTGATGGATCCTTGGGTATAAATGTTCCTGTTGTAAAGGATCGAATTATTGTTGACTTATTCTCTTTCATTTCTGCATTGTTGTTCAGCTTGATGCTAGTCAATTTCTGTTGGCTAGTGGCTACGACATTGGATGTAGATGCTTATGGAAGTGATAAAGTTATGTTTATGTTCAACAATCTTGTTGTAGTCTTGATTGTACTTGTGAGCCAGGTATTCAGATGTACAGAGGATACAGGACAAGTGGGGAGGCCAAGTCCTCACTTATTGTCAGAGTAAATGCCACTTTTGGAGGTCCAAAAGGTCTTCAGTGGGGAGGCCTGATCCGGTGGACATTTTTTAGTGGAAATTGAAGTGTCTTATTTTTCTCCAGAATCAGCACCATTAGGAAGAGCTCGATGTCCTGGTTCCAACGCAACTCGAACGGAGCGAAAAGGAGTCCGTTTGCACGAGTTATGGCCGGTCAAACCTTTGGTCAAACCGGAATCAGGGGCATCTAGGAAGCGGAAAAAGTGATTGTTTCGGAAGTCGACGAAACCAGCGTCATCACGAAGAGCTCATCACAAGCTTTCCAACGCAATTCGTTTCGTCGAAATCCGACATCGGACGCGAGAGTTATCAGCAGTCAAAGTTTTGGGTTGACTTAATGGACAAAGGGTACATGGATGACGTCATCATCCGTACAGATGACGTCAGCACATGGTACGGAATCCGATGTGGACCAACCGGGTGTTGACACGTGTCATGTCCGTACAATGACGTGGCATCCAGTTGGCATTGTACGGAACCAGTCATATTCGGACACGTGGCATCTGTACGTACAGTCAGTTGCACAGTCGGCATTCCGTACGTGAGTCAGCGCACAGTCAGCGTGACACATCACCTCCACATCGGCAGTGAGTCGGCATACACATCAGCTTTTTCAGCGAGTTAATTCTGTCCACGTGGCGTCTCAATCCTGGGTCCGCGTTGGTTGTATTTGTTGCAAAAGATTTTGCCAGCCCGCGTGGGATTTGATACCACAACCACCCGTCAGCGAAACAGCCGCGCTCACCGTTGCACCAAAATCTTTGCGCTTAACTATAAATAGCGGGTGATTCTTTTTGTTGTGTTTCGGCCGAGAATTGGCTATATAAAGCCAGCGGCCGGGGTTGAACCCCCGACCGCCGGCCTAGTAAAAGCCTTATCCACCAACGAGCCATCGAATGGCTTTTGATGTATATATGGTGTCGGTTTGTATTCTCAACTGTTTCAAAACCAACTGCCCTATACAAATAAAACAAACTCCTATTTTTGAATTAAAAACAAACAAAGATCCTTTTTAAAGGGTTTAATAAAACCTCCAAAGCCCGAAAGTATGAAAAATTCAAGGGCTTAAATTATTTAAAGGAGATTATTAAATATTTATTATGTAAAAGGGGGGATTTTTGAAGATTGATTATGTAAAAAGGGAGATTGTAAAATATTTTCATGTATTTGGAGAGATAAGGTGAATATTTGCAAATCAATTGGTTGAGAGCCAAATTGAGAAAATTTTATGTATTTAAAGGGGGCTTGAGAGAAGAGTTGAAATAAGTTTTTTTTTTCAGGTGATGAAGTCCTAATGCTGAGGCATCAAAAGAGAGGTCTTGTTGGAGAATTCTTTCAGATCATTCTTGCATATCAGAGCGTCGTTACGCTGCCGAAGTGCTTGGAGAGTGATTGTGGTGCATTGTAATCAATTTTGGAGTTAATCGGATCGGTCTCTCTATTGGAGTGGACCCGGAGATGTAGTCACATTCTGTGACGAACTCCGTTATCAACTGTTTGCACTTCTCTTCTTCTCTCTCTTTCTGTCTTTCATTTCCTTTCTTTCTAATCACCTTGTTATTACTTTCATTCTGTTATTTCCTTAAGTTAATTTCGATTTAATTAACTTGAAATAATCATTGTAAAAGCATTGTAAAAGTTTAAGCATTTAAACTGCAATCTAGTCTAGATCCTACACAGATCAGTAATACCATATGCACCTCAGTATTTGCTTATATCGGAAGTTAGATTGAAGATATGTGTTAACTGTCAAAGCTAAAACCGAGCATTTGACAAAGTTGTGTACATTGACTCATATGTAATTTCCTATTATCATTTTGTGTTGTGGATCTCAGGGAAGGTCTTTTGATATATGAACTATCTTATCTTTGAATCATAGGGCTTCACATTAATTAGTGTTCAAGTTAGAAGATTAGGTTTATTGATTTCCAGTCTAACAATGCATAAAGGTTGACTAGATGAGTATAGCATGTTACAGATCTTTGAGGCATAATTGTTTAAGGTGTTTCGTGTTTGAGACATGTTGTTTTGTGTCCTTACTATGTTTTAGCCAACATTATTTTGTCTGCATTGATAATTGTTTATGGATTGGGCCAAAAATTTGTACACATTTCATATTTTGTTAAAGCCGACATGTAGTTGTTCTAATCTCTAGTTGTAGATATGTATAATCAATTATTCATATAATTTTGATATATGATGCACGAGTTAGAAGGATTATAGATCGATTGTGTGCAGTTACACTTGAGCAAAACAAATATTGGTGATTCAGATTAAAACAGACAAAGTTTCAAGAGAAAAATCATACAAAATGTGAAGAATGTGGTCAATGTGCTTAACTGAAACTATAATCAAGCATTATCAGATGTTATCTCATAGTTCACCCACTCTAGTTGTCTATGAATATGACTGTAAGATAGAGAGTCTTCTTTTGGGTAGTAAGCCTTTTGTATTTGAGCAGTGAGCTCTAGGCAGTGTTCCTAAATGCATGTGCATTCCCCATTTGTAATAGTTTTAACAAAGTATAATCTTGTGGATTAACCTCCACCGTGGTTTTTCCCCTAACAGGGTTTCCACGTAAAGATTCTTGTGTTATGGTGTTGTGGTTGATTGCCTTGTGTTATTGTATCTTTCTTTTGGTTCAATGCTATAAGTGGTTTAAAGATCAAATTAATAAAGTTAAATTTTGCAGAACATTGATTCACCTCCCTCTTAGTGTTCCTTGATTCCAACATATACTAGGAATAGGAGCTCTTGAGATCCCAAGGTCCACAACGGAAGTGCTATCACAGGAAGCCATGAGTCTAGAACTTCGTCTTACTAAAGTATTATCAATAGGGCACCAAACACTCATATAGGTACCAAAAACTATGGGGTGAATGAAAACTAGGAATAACAAAATGCTAATGAAAGAAATTCTATAAACTGAAACAAGAAGACAATAACATGAAACAAAAATTCAGGAAAAAATGTAAAAATACCAAAAATTTCAATGTAGAAAATGCAACTAGACTGATTCGCCTAGTGTGGCGAATGAGTCTAGGTATGAGATTTCTTTTATGTTTTTCATAAAATTTAAAGTGATTTTAATGCTTTTTAGATGTAGAATGAGGATGCAAGTGCAAATTTTTAGTTTTTGAATGATATGATATGCAAAAATGAAGTCTAAATGAGTCTTTCACTAATGCAATTTGAGAAACCCTAGGATGCAAAAACAAAACAAAACCTAATTGAATGTTGATGCAAAGGAAACCTAGGATGCAAGGTGCAATTGAAATCAGAAAGATAAAGTGTTCAATATGAAAGTTCACCAAAATGAACCAACAATTTTGTTGTTTTATGTACTTCTCTTGCAGTCTTAGGATCTTTCACCTAAAAGGAGAGAGATAAAACCCCAAAATTGTGATGGTTCACTCAAATAGAGGATTGAATGATGTAATTAAGACTAAATGCAATGCTGTAAATGCAACTAGATGATGTAATTGACTGATTATCAATGCAAAACTAATGTAATATGTAATGTTTGAAAACATAGTGAGGTTTGCAAGAATGAGCAAGAAACATGCACAAATGAACTCAAAAATGAAAGAGACTGAAAGGAGTGCACCTAGAAATAGACTGAAAATTTGAGAAGATTCTGGAATGCTAGAAAAATCACTGTTGATGACTAGTGGGACTCATTCGCCACTGATGGCAAATCAATCCTCCTACCGGTAAAATCTCCCGAAATAGGTTTCTGACTGTTAGGAAATAGAATCTGACAAAACCAACTTTTTCATCCTTAAGGTGGGACTCATTCACCACTGGTGGTGAATCAATCCTCCTACTAAAATCTGTGAAATCAAAGGTCAATTCTGTAGCTCCAGATTTGCACTTGTCTTCTTGTCAAGTTGATAGATCTTCAAATCTATGTAGAAAAACAGACCCAGGTCATTTTAAGCTTGAAAGAGTGGTTTAGCTGGACCTTGGAAACGCCTTTGTTGAATTTTTAACACCTTCAACAACTAATTCCCTGAAAACATGTACAAAAAGTCTACAAAACAATAATACATGCAAAAGGGGAAAAATGGTTATAGTTGTGAGTATAGATTTGCCTTGGTCAAATCCCTACTTTATATCAAACCCTAATGAAGAAATGAAATGAAATACAAGGAATGATGAATGTCAACATGAAATGTCCCAAAATCACCACCAATTGTTGAAGAAATATGAAGATATGTCAATGGTTGGGCCTGCTGGATGTCCCTCACTGGGAAATGATTGCGCAAAAGTACTTCCGGAAACGCTAGCTGACATGGTCGTGAACGCGCGAACCGATGAATGGGGAGATGTAAAACGAGTGGTTGTTCACCCGGTTTATGCCACTTATGCCCCAATAACCCAATAATACCTCACCATAGGCTGACATAAGGTATTTTTAAATAAAAATTTTGAAAGAAAATTTGAATTATTTTAAATTTGGAGCCAAGAGGAACTCATTCGCCACCCATGGCAAATGGGTCCCACCTTACTTAGAGCTGTGTTGGGAATTAAGTCAACATTTAATGTTATTTATTGGTTTAGCATTAAAAAATACACTTTACTCAAGTCTTATGAGTGTATTAGTGTGTCGCAAAGAAAGCATAAGAAAGGTGTCAATAGTGAAAACAAGCCTAGAAAAGTGTGAAATATTGTTAAAAAACTTTACAACACTTTAGAATAGGACTTCATAAATGATGAAAAGGTGATTTTTAGGTGAATTGTAATGAGAAGAGTCTAGAAAAGTGTAGAAATGTGTTACAAAACTTCACAACACCTTCACAAGACATCATATTTTGAATATTTAGGACCTAATGTGAATGCATAAGTTACATTGCAACATTAAATCAAAGCAAGACAAGTCAAACACCACAAGAGAAAGACCTAAAAGACCATGAAAATTTTAATGATCCATTTTTCTATGGGATGAATACCACTCAAAGAAGGGAACTAAGATTGAAGAGTGCTCACTATATGGTAAAAGGAGTAGCCTTATACAGGAAGAATTTTGAAGGTGTCTATTTGTGTTGCTTGGATCAACAACAGGAAAAACAAACCATTGTTGAGTTTCATGGTAGGCATGGTACTGGGCACGATTTAGTCACCGCCATGACATGTTAGATTTTAAGATCAGGCTATTATCAACCTCATGTGTTTTGAGATGCACACCAACATGTTAGGATATTTCATACATGTCAAAATTTGACATCTAGAGAATGCAATTTGACGATGCCCCTCCAAACCGTATATGAGGTAAGACCATTCGCCCAATGGGCATTAGAATTTGTCGGGGTAATTAATTTGAATTCTTCTATAGGTCACAAGTTTATTCTAATTGCAATGGATTATTGCAAATTTTGGAACAAAGCTCAACCTTGCAAGAATAGGACCACCGATGTCATTATAAAATTCCTCAACAAATATGTCGTTACCAAGTTTGGAGTACCATTTGCTCTGGTATGTGATAATGACCTTGCGTTTTCTTCTGCACAATTTATTTAGTGGGCGTATGAACATAAAATTATTTTGAAGTATTCATCTAATTACTATCCACAAGGAAACTAGGTAGTAGAGTATACCAATAAGAATTTTTTGGAGGTAATTAAGCAGTTACTAGAAAGTAATCCTAGGGATTGGTACACACAACTGAGATTTTCCTTATGGGCAGATAGGACTAGACTCAAAGATACCTTAGGAAACTCACTGTTTAAGTTAGTCTATGGCCAAGATCCAGTATTCCCTATTCATCTACAGATACCTGTTCTACAGTTTATGCTACAATTCTATTCTAATGATGATAGGATAAAGGTCCGACTAACTAATTTGCTTAATCTAGAAGAATAGAGGGATGTTTCTTTGCAGTAGTTTTCAAAACATTAGGTTGTAGTCAAACATTGTTTTGACAAGAGAGCCAAAATCAAGGCCTTCAGAGTATTAGACCTTGTGCTGCTATGGGACAAAGCTAGGGAGAGGAAGGGTGATCACCAAAAGTTTGATAGACTTTGTTTGGGTCCATATCAGATCGCTGAGATCCTAGGTGAGAATGCTTTCCATCTTAGCACCCTAACGGGAGAACTTGTTCCATTGCCAGTCAATGGAAAGTATCTCAAACATTACTTTGGCCCATGAGGGCATGATCGTTCATTCATTGTACATATGTAATTTAGTTTTTCTCTCATTTTTTGTTTGCTTGTTTGTTTATTTTCCTTTTTTTCTACTTTTTGTTGTTTGTTGTTTTGTTGTTTTCTTTTTGTTTTTTTTGGGGACTTTCATTTTTCTTCATTTCAAAATTATGGGTAGTTGTTCAAAGTGTACTAAGGGCACTATGACCAAGAAATTAATTTAGGTATTTTCAGGTATGTCTGTTGAGCTCTTTCATTTTGAAACTTATGTTTTATGTACATCTTAGTGAAAGTTTGAGAGGTTAAGGACAAAAAGGCATTTTAAGTGATCTCATAAACCATGACTAAATCTGTCACATTTTAGATAGGATCATTTATTTCCATAAGGCCCTATCTATCTTAGGGTGATTGTATTCATGAGTCAAGTGAAAAATATGAGTCTTAACACTGTCACGAGGCCCATTGTAGTTCTCAACTTGACTTTTAGATTATTACATCTGAAGTATTGAGGGAAAAGATAAGAAAAAAATTACTTCAAGTAAACTATGGAAAGAAAAGAAAAGAGAAGTATAAATTACAATAAACTCATTATTATAAGGGTGATTCAAGTATCTCTACCGAGGCTATGGATGCCTGACTGATAGTAGAGCAATGCTTTGAGAGAACTAGAGGATCTCTGTTGGGGCTATAGACGCCTGGCTTGCAGTGAAGCAATGCCCAAGGTATCATTTCACGAAAGCTAAAGGGACTCACTTCACGTAGCTTGAATCTTCATACAATTGTTTCAAGGATAGGTAAATTCCTCAAGGAAATGATGCATCGTACATGCACAAACTGAGATTCAAAGTTGTTTTTGATGCACGTTTTGAGATTCCAACTCAACCTTGTTTGCTATGACTGATCCTACTCAAGTTAAAGGTTCATAAACTAGAGGTTCTGGGTGACTGAATTCTTCACTATCTTGAAAATGGCTAAACCATGTTCCCAGTCGATTCGCCAATTATTATGCCTTGCATAACCACCCCATTTTGTTTTTGGTTAAAATGGGTCCCCCCTTGTTGTTTTTGTCTTTGGTGTTCTTGTTTAGGCTTTTGGAGTTTTCTTTTTTCTCCTAAGTCTTTGTTTTCCTCTATTTTTTGAGTTTGGGTTTCAGACTAACACTCACACTTGGTACTTTGCAAATTTTAAGTTCCTGTTTGTGTTCCGATCTTGATCCATGTGCTTTACCTTGTGTTTTGTTTGTTATGTCAGCTTCAAGTTTTTGATTAGAACCGTCACCTTACACCCTTAAAAGTGAAAATTCTTGTTCTTGTTCTAATCCCAACTTTCACTTTTCTTCCTTGTACATTTTTTCTTGTGTCAGAATAGGACATTAGACCAGAACTGAAACCAAGAACATTTCCAAAGTTCTTGTTCTTGCTTCCATCCCGATCCTGATTTTTAACTCTCTTTGTCTTTTTCAAAATTGAACTTTGGACTAGAACTTGAACCAAGAAATTTTCAAAAGTTCTTGTTCCATGTTCCATCTCTATTCTAAGTCCCGTGTTTGTCTTGGTTTGTCAGGATTTGAATTTCAGACCTTCACTTGAACTTTGCACTTGTTGAAAGTTCAGTGTCATGTCGTGACCCAATTCCGACTCCCACTTGCTCTCATTCTTGTGATGGCACATTTATGAATTTTTCCCTGATCCTAAAGCATGACCTACCCACATTTATGGACACTTGTTTTCATGTGCGTGCAAGTTTTTATTCCCATTACTCCTTGGTTTTCATTCATCTTGGCTTGTATAGTTTGACAGAACGAACCAGAGCGACGCTGAGGGTTAGGGTTTGAAGTAGCGCTTGGATTTCTCACCTTGTTGCCAGATTGTTGGTTTCATTTGGAGGTAGGCTTCTTGTCCTATGTTTATCCTTTTTTTTTGGATTTCCCGTGTTTGTTTTCTCTATTTTTTCATGTTTTTTCTACTTGTTTCTTGCTCGTTCTAGTTTGTTTCCTATTTTTCTTGGCACTTTGGTACATTTTTCTTTGTTCTCGAACCCTTTGGTTCATTTGTCCTTGTTTTGTTCTAGGTTTTCCTTATTTTTTTTGTCTCACATTTTGTTTCATCTTTTGTTCACAGGGTTTTCTGTTCCTACCATGCCCTAGTTTACTTAGGGTTTTCCATACTACCTAGTCGGGTTTGCATTAAATTTGAATAAAATTAAATCTAGACCATTACAAATCAAATTTGATCCCAAAGTATTGATTTAGATACTGTTAGATTTCAAAGGCCTTTGTTTTTACTAATTGCCTTAATCTCGATTCTCGCAACTCTATCGATATCGAGATTTAGAGTTGCACTATGTGCTTTATACTTAAAATTTGTTTGGGTCAAGTTCCAAATCATTCCTCGAACCCAACTTCTGATCGATATTTTAATTGGGATCAAAGTTTAGGTCATGACTTCAAAATGTTAGAAGGTTTTGATAATGTTTCAATCAGTGTTCTAATTCTAGTCCCTGCATCACTATTGAGGTTAGATTTTAGATGGACACCCTAATTTTGACATTGCTTTAACTTGCACCACTTAGTGCCTTCTTGATTTTGACTTTTGACACAACGTCGAGTTCGAAACTCAGAATTGACTTATTCGTGCTAACCATACCGAGGGTAAGGTTCTTAACAAAATCTTGATTTTGACTCTCGATCTCTTATCGGGATTAGAACTCAAGATGCTACCAAAACTTGTTCACTTTTATGAGGTTAGTCTCATACCATAGCCTGATTCCCTTTGATGTTCCGTCGAGACTAGAACTTAGAGGGAACTCTTACCGACTCCATTTTTTAGGCGTCACTATCTAGCAAAAACCTGATCCCAATTTCTAAATACATTTCAGGATCAAGTCACTAAATGAAACCAAACATTCTCTTCACTATAGAGTTGAAAGGAGTTACATTAAGTTCAAGTTGAAGGATTTTCTTGATCTCGACTTCCAACATAGTTCAATATTATGCTTAGAATGCTCAAGCTCTTAGTTATGTCCTGAACCTGAAACTTGAAAATGTTGAGTTAACTTGTAAAATGGAAATATTGCTTGAATGAATGGGGATTAATATGAATTCTTGTGGTAATCTTCTCCACACTTTTCTCCTCTTTTTTTGATAATGATCAGTATTGCATGTATTAAACAAATGTCTGATTTAAAGGAGGAAGTGCCCACTGAAGGAACATCAAAGGGGGAAAAGGCTAAAAGGTTGAAACCATAACAAGTCCCTATCATGATGAAGTACAAGTTCTAGGGGGCCCCTGTACCATCCAAGTTTGGATTTAAGGTCACGAATATCACTGAAACACTTGTGGGACATACTGATTTGGACTAGTTTCATGAGGATACTATTTCAGAACATGCTTTCCCAAGGGCAAAGAGGATTGTTGCTTCTAGATTGGTACATGTAGCCACTTTTCCTATTTTTGTGCGATGTCCAAAGTTTATACTAATTGTTGCACAGACTTAGAATCCAAATCATAGGTAGTGTATTGATGTGCAAGGAAATATGATAATTGATTTGAACCTAGCAACGATTAAACTAGTTTATGATCCTCCTACTCACCCTAATCCCAAGATTATGTTTGAGGCTGATGCACTTAAACACTGGGTAGCAAATGAGGAAGGGAACATAAGGGTCATTAACAAAAGGTGGCTAAAAACAGAGAAGAAATGTTAGCAAGAGACACTACACAAGTCATCTGGTGTTGTTATTGATGGAAACCCTAGTCAGTGATTCGATTCACACTTCATCATTTGATCATACCGAAAGTTAGATCAGAGATTAGTTATTAACTATCAAGCAAGAACAAAGCATCTGAAAAAATTGTGTTCATCAATTCACATTCAATTTTCTGTTATCATTTTGAGTTGTGGATCTCAGGGAAGGTTGTTTGGTGTATGATCTCTATTATTCTTGAATCTTAGAGCCTTGTATTGATCTGTGTACAAGTTAGGAGATCCGGTTGATTAATTTTTTCTTTAACAGTGCATGAAGGCTGACTAAGTGAATATAGCTGTTGCAGATATTCAAGGAGTAATTATTTAAGTGTTTTTGTGTTCGAGCATGTTGATTTGGGTCCTCACTATTGTTGATGGTGTTTTTTGCACAACAACAACTTAGATAGAATGTAATATCCTATCTCTCTTGAAAGGTAAATCTCTATTAGCAAGCCTCAAGAGATAACCCCAAGGTCTCTAATGTTAGGTCTTGACAATGCATAAACAACTCAGTGATAAAATGTGAAAATGCTAGTAATCACAATGGGACCTTACTACAAGAAAAATACTGAATCGATTATGAATTTCAACAATTTAACTCAGGACAGGCTAGGGATGGACCTTTCAAAAGATTTTCTTTACATTCTAGGTCAATTTGAGAGCAAACTAAAGATGAATAGCGATGCCCTAGGTTTAAAACCCTATTCATCCGCCATTAGTGCACAGGAAAGCTCAGAATTTAGTTGTTTCAATTGCTAAGTCGTTACTAGGGTTTACTAATTACTCTCAGGCAAGATTCATCAAAATGCAGATAGGCAAATGAGCTCAAGACTCACCTAGGAGATGACAAGTAACGCAATACCAAACAACCCTAGTATGGAATGATCAAATACTCAAGAATTCAAGTCCCAGAAACTCTCATAACATCAACTTTCCATTCACAATTATCAATCAAAGGCAGGGCAACAAAAACATACCATTGTAACGCAACAATTGATCTCAAGAACAACAAATGCACAGCCCAATGGCATCCACAAAGAATAGATGCAGGAATGCACAAGAAATCGATCAATTCAAACCCAAACACCTCAAAACGAAGTCAATCAAATGTAGGAAAGCACTCCTTAGCTCAAATGACAACAACAACAAGCATGACGACACAAAAGATCCCAGAAACCAAGTTAAATACATCCTTCAAGGCACACGAAGCCATTAATGCAATTGATAGGACAGTCAAAAAACTTGGGAAGTCGACAACAAGGTGGAATCCGGGAAAATCTGGCCCATGCGGAATTCCACGAAGACCAAGAATCCCTAGACAACAGGGCATGACCGAAATCCAAGTGGGATCCAGGAAAATCCGACCAAGGTGGAAAATCCTGAATCCAAGTCAAAACCTGAACTTCATGTAGAACTTAGGATTTTCAAACAATAACCCAGGGAAACACTTAGGCAATCAAAAATAAACTTTTAAGCACATGCCTAAATAAGACAAGAACCTCAAAAAGAAAGGGTCGAGAGACCAAAACCCAAAACGAAAGAGGGTCCCTACTTTCAGCGGGGCGTGTGTGCAAAAACTGCACAACAAATGGTGACTTCTGCTGGGAAAATACTCTAGAGCATTTGATGACGAACAAGAATCAAGAACCCAAAATATCTGGTTTCAATCTCACCATCGAACAAACAAGTCTGAGTGCAAAGATTTAAAGAATTAGAACCAAAGGATTGAACAAACCTTCCATAAACTAAAAATCCAAGTGTGTGCACATGAGTTCATTTCCCTTCTTAAGTTACTACAAAAAACAAGTTCAGTCAAGTAAGGCTACATAAGGATTCTAACTTCAAAAGCAACCTGGATAGGGCCTTGTTGCCAGTCAGGCATCCATAGCCCCGACGAGGTTATCGCTGTGACTCTCCTGAACATAGCTCTACTACCAGCCAGGCATCCATAGCCCCGGTAGAGGTATTCAGGTATCCCTGATAGGTTGAATTTATTCTTTTGATTTTCAATATTTCATTTTTCCTTCTTTTGATATTCTTTATATGTCACTTTCATTTCAACCTGTGAACAATGAAGCTCACACTCAGGGCTGAGAACCACAGTGGCGCTGAAGCAGAAATAAGATTTTTCACTTGACAAAACTTCACAAGGATTCCTATAGTAACGTCAGGATTCTTAAGATATATGAGAGATATAAGATTTTAGAGTACTTCAAATTGAAATCAAAGTCGATGATCAATCTTCTATAAATCTGACATTAAGACCATTGGCAATAGTACAGATTTCAACCATCCTTCTGAGATGCAAGACTAAAGTCCACCAACGAAATACTTAGAACAATTCTAGATAATGATATATTTACCATGCAGGTGCAACACATCCAGGCGAAAATAGAGAAACCCCCAAAAGTAAGAGCAGAGCAAAAGCAACAAAACAAAACAAAAGCAAACCAGAAAGGGAAACCTAACCTAACTATATACAAGAAAAGAGCTGAAAATAGCTCAAGACTGGAAATAATGCTTTAGATACTGCCCATTGACAGGCAGTGGGATATCCTCTCCAGTGAGAGTTTTCAAATGGAAAGCATTATCTCCCAGAATTTCTAAGATCTGGCAAGGGCCAAGCCAAAGTTTATCAAATTTTCCATGGTCTCCCTTACGATCATGGGCTTTATCCTAGTAAAGAACCAAGTCAGAAATCCTAAAAGCTTTAACCTTGGCTCTTTTATCAAACCATCTCTTGACAACCCCTTGATGTTTAGTAAATTTTTCCAGGGCTTCGTCTCTCTTTTCCTCAAGGTGCAACAATTTAGCAAGTCTAGCCTCATGTTTATCTCCCTCACCATAATATTCATTAATGAACTGCAAGGTGGGGATCTTTAACTAAATGGGAAACATAGGCTCTAATCCATAAACCAGGTGGTAGGGCGATATTCCTATGGAAGTCTTATGTTTGGTGCGATCTGCCCAAAGAGAAAATCTAAGTTGGGTATGCCAGTCCTTCGGATTTCTCTCTAACAGTTTGCAGATGACAGTCAGGAGGTTTTTGTTGGATGACTGAGCTAACCCATTACCCGAGGGTAATAGTTGGATGCAAATTTAATTATAATCCCATGGTCAAAAGCCCAGTTAGAAAATTTCAAAGATGAAAACGCAAGACCATTATCACAAACTAAAGACATGGGACATCCAAAATGATTGATAATACCTGATTCGATGAAGTTAATGACTACCTCTGAAGTGCATTGCTTGCAAGCAAGGGCCTCAGCCCATCTTGTAAAATAATCGGTGATAGTAAGGATATACTTGTGACCAGCAAAAGAGGGTGGATTGATGGGGCCAATGAAGTCCATTCCCCACTGTGCAAAGGGTTTTACCTCAAATACTGGGTGGAGTGGGAGTGTGGCATACTTCTCTCTGGAGGCGATAGTCTGACACACATGACAAGTTCTGACGTGGCTATGTGTATATTTGAACAGTGTAGGCCAATAGTAACCAGCTCTCAGAATCTGGTTCGCTGTAGAAGGTGTTGATCCATGGCCCGTATCATATCTGTCATGAAATTCCAACATCACTCTTTCAGACTCTACCTTTCCTAGGCACCTCAAGTAAATACCTTCATGATTTTTCTTGTAGAGGACAACTCCTTTCAACATGAAACTATCACTCTTTAAGCGCAACGCCCTTCGTTGTACCGAATTAAGATGATTAGGTCATCTCTGGGTCAGGAGATAATGAACAATATCATCGTACCACTCTCCAGGAGAGACATCCTCTAAATTATAATTCTGAGCTGTAAGGTCAGGGTCTGTCTCTGCCATTGTCTGTGTAAGCCTTTGTCCTCTTACCAACTTCATGGGTTGAATCTCAATATCATATTCTTGTAACATAGTTACCCACTTGGCTCTGCGTTCCCCCAACTCATTTTGCATCAATAACAACTTAACTACATGATCATGAACTATTGTAAAGATTTTGTTTCTGAGGATATAATGCCTAAATTTCTTCACAGCCCTGACTAAGGCATAGGCCTTCTTTTCCACACTTGGGTATCTCAACTCTGCATCCTTCAATGGTGCACTCATGAATGCTATGGGATGCTCATTTCCATGATCTGACTTTTGAGTTAACATAGCATCACAGGAATGATCAGAGGCAAACAAATATATATAGAATGGTTTAGCATAGTCTGGACTTACCAAAATCGGAGCTTCAACAATAGCCCTCTTTATCTCTACAAATGCTTCTTTTGCTTCTGCATACCATTCAACTTTGGCCTCCTGCTTTAACATTGCATTCAATGGCTTAACTATTTTTGCGAACCTAGTGATGAACTTTCTCACAAAGTTGATCTTGCCAAAGAATGATTTCATTTCTTTTTTACTAGCAGGCGGTGGAATCTTAAGAATGGCCTCAATGCGTTCTGGATCAATGGAAATTCCCTTTTCAGAGAGAACATGTCCCAACAATTTACCTTCTGCTACCCCAAAGATGCATTTCTTTGGATTGAGTGATATGCCAAACTCCCTACATTTATGAAAAACTTTGCATAAATCTAAGATATGATCACCCCTTTTCTTGGAAAAGACAGTTAGATCATCCATATAAATGATGTTGCACTTACCAATTATGTCCTTAAAGGCAATTTCCATCGCTCTTTGGAATGTGGCTCCAGCATTAATTAAGCCAAAAGGCATCCTTCTATAGGAAAAAGTGCCCCACTTGGTGGTGAAGGAAGTCTTGTGCCTATCTTCATACTACACCATGACTTGGTTATACCCTGAATAACCATCCAGGAAAGACATCATCTAAGATCCATTGACAATCTGGAGCACTTCATCCAGTGAGGGTACTGGATAATTATCTTTCTCTGATGCTCTGTTTAGGTTCCTGAAATCTACACATAGTCTGATTTCACCATTTTTCTTTTGTACTAGAACCAGATTTGCAACCCAAGTAGAGTGTCTGACTGGGAATATTATCCTTGCAGACAACAATTTCTGCACTACCTTCTATATTATGGGTTATAGTAAAGCATTGATGGGCCTTTGCCTCTGTCTGAAAGGCTTTACTCCTGGATTGAGAGGAATGGTATGGGTTATGATTGATGTATCATAAGTATTTAGGTCTTCATAACTCCAGGCTATCACATCGGGATATCTATGTAATGCATCAATAATTCCTTGTCTTTCTTCTGGAGTTCACACTTTGCCAATGAGAACATTTTTGACATCATCCCGAGTTCCCATATTATACTTGTTGCACTGTCCACTAATAGACTCTTTCCTGGTGTCTTGTCCCTGATCTCTGACCTTGTCCAGATCGAAGATCCTCTCTAGTTGCACCATTCCCCTGGGAATTGTGTTGGTGTTTAGATTAATTACCCCTTCAAGGTCCATCTCTGCTTCTTGAAGTTCAGTTTCGTCAATGATTTGAGTAGCGAAGACATCAGTACTAGTAATAAAATATAAGATATGCTTGTCATCCTCAAATATCTGGAAGTTGGTGATATTATCAGGTACTAATGGTACTAGGGTCAACTCCACAATAAAATTCTTCAATCTAGAAAGAGATAGAGGCTGCAAGGTACTAGCTGCCTGGGCCAAGGAATCAGCTGTCTTGTTCTTATTTCATGGAATCAACTGAATGTTGAAGGCATCAAATCCTTCAATAAGGTCCCACACTCAGTGTCTATAGTTAGTCATTCTCCTATCATGACAAGAGTATTGCCTCCTGACTTGCTTGACTATTAACTCAGAATCTCCAAAAACTTGCAAGATCTTAACCTTTTTCTTCAATTCCATTAACAGTCGATGCACCAAGGCTTCATATTCTGCCACATTATTCGTACAGTGAAATTGAAGTTTGTGAGCAGCAAAAATGTCTTACCTCTCGAAATAATTAACTCGAAACCCTCCCTAGCTCCATTCTTTGATTTGGACCCATCAAATCTCAAAGTCCAACAGCTAGTAGCTGCAAAGTTCCCTTCTTTTTCACTTGCATTGTTATTGCTGGATGGATTTTCAGAAGGCCTCACTCTTTCCCCCTGGGGATCCTCTTGGAAATTCAGGATATCAATTTTGGCTGTAGGAGTGGGGTGGATACGTTTTTGTATTTGTTCCACTGCAGCCTGGCATAAGCAACAGTCCAATTCCGAATGAGAAGCATTATGTACCCTGCACCAATTGGGCAAGAGTAACTCTCCAAAGTTCATTCCTCTTCCTAGCTGAACTTGATCTTCAATGCACTTTCGAATGAACTCTTGAAAACTATCTAGTAAACCAAGTTGACCATCTTCCAGGTCATTATCATTTTCAATTGGTTCAATCAAGACTTCAGTATTACTAGATTCTACTGTAAGATCAATAGGTACTGAGTGAAACATAAGAACTTCCTCTTGATCTGGTTCTTCAAGAGGAGCAACAAGCATATAGTTACCCATACTTATTTCTGATACCAGAATTTTAGCAGAGGTTTTCTGATATTCGGTAATCATGTACTTCATTCTGGGTTCTCTTTCAATTCTAATCTGGTTTGGCACTCCCTTCTAGGGAAGCCACATATGGGAGTGATCAGTCGAGACATATCCATTCAAGGCCTTGGTAAAGTCTCTTCCCAGGATTAGGCTATAAGTGTCAGGTATGTCAGCCACCTGTATATTGATAACTTGCTGAATTCTAGGATCAAAAGCGATCTGCATATGAATCATATTCAACTCTCCTACAACATTCACTTCAGTCCTATCAAATTGTGTGACTTTCTTCTGTGATTCAGCTTGAGTAATTCCCATAGCTCGACATACACTGACAGGCATAACATTGGTTGAAGCACTAGAATTCAGCAGACAATTATGCAGATTCTTACCGAATATTCGAACAAAAATCAAGAAAGGAGGCATGTCTGTCTTCCCTTGAAACAGGGTTAAGGGAGTATCCACTTGAACAACTTGAGATTTGTCTTTTTCTTTTCTAGTATCTCCAAGGGGCAAATGGACTTGATTATGGGATTGATTTTATCTTCCTCCTGACTGAGAACCAAATACTTTATTGACATTCTTGCTAACTAATTTATCTTGTGACATGAAATTTGCATTCTAAGATCCTAAGACTGCATTCCTAATGGATGGAACTCTTAATAACTCGAATGCCGATAGATTTACCTTAATTTTTGGAGTTCTTCAGCAACATACATGGCCAATTGTTCTTCATTTAATTCCGTAGGAGTCTCCTTCGGGTATTCCATCCTCTTTTCTTTATTTGCATCAGTATTTCTTCCTTTTGGTACATCAATATGTCCTGGATCCTGAGATAAGTATTGCTTGGACACCTGAGGCAGTGATGGATTATTGCTAGCATGAGGGTCTGGAGGCGTGTTGAAATTATTCGGTGGGATGGAAGTAGTAAAGGGGCCCCCAGCCTGTGGGTACCTGTGTGGCAACTCCCTCAAGTCATACTTCTTGACAGGTCTCTGGAAGGTTTGTACTTCTTCAATGTAAGCTTCCTTTTCATCTCTGGGACCATTATCATTCACTGGATTCTCATCAAATAACTGTGTCATTTCATCCCCATTGCATACCTGGTCTGCCTCTTCTTCAACATGGTCAGATTCTTCTTCAGGTGCATTCTCCTCACTTTGCGGAAAAGGAGCATGGTTTAATACCAACATTGGTGAATCATAAGGAATAGAGGGCACTATTTCCTGACCGCTTGCATTGTTCTCCACTTCATACTGAAAGATTGAGGCTGCTGTTTGGAACTCTAGACAGTCCAACTTGAATGCTGACTAGTCTTGTGGAGCCTACACCACCCCGATAAAGCAGCCTCAACTAGATATACACCGCTAGGAGGTTTCTGTTGATTAATTGGTTGATTGGCAGACTGACTAACAGGTTGATTAATAGGTTGATCCAATGGGGTGGGGACTCCTCCATTATTGGGTCCTGTGTTCCAAGTCCTATTCTGTCCTGATTGCTGCCTTCTCTCGAACCCTTGTCCACCACCTTTGTCAAAGTTATGACCTGAGGGTTGCCCCTTATCATAGTTCTGTCTTCTGTCATTATTATACCCTCTGTCATTATTAAATCCCTTGTCATTGTTGTATCCCCTTTCATTATTGTATCCTCAGTCTTGACGTTGGCCTCTATCATTATTGTAACCTTGTGGATTCTCGCTGTTCTGATTGGAATGCATATTTCTTTGAGCAACTTGCAACTGACTCTTCTAGTTCCTCAAGTAAGTCACCTCCATATTCAACTTCTTTATTTGTTCAGACAATTCATCCAGTCTTTCCTTGTCAGGATTACTGTACGGAGGTTGATTCACATTATTCTGGGAATACCCTATTGTAGCATTGACATTTAGTGATTGGTTCAAGACTTCAGAATTCTGCAGGTATGAAGGATAACTAGCCTGCAGCTGGATATGTAGGGATTGATTCATGTTTTGTTGAGGGTAACTAATCGTGGATAAAAATTGTCCCATAGGAGGTCCTGGGTGAGGGACCAAAGGCAACTGAGGTACCTGATTCATGATTGGAGTGTGGTTTTCTAGAGCTTGGTTGAGAGCTGGAACTTGTCTAGGGTGAGCAACGGGTCCTAATGAGGGTAAAGGCCCAGACAGATGTTGCCTTAGATTAGAGCTAACTTTCACAACCTCTGCATATGCATTAAGTAGACTTTTAGGGGGGTTATTACTCCACTTCATAAAGGTAGCTGTCAAACTATCAAGTCCCTCATAATAAACTTCTAGGGCAGTGGGTTCATCAACAACATAAGGAGTCTGTAGTATAGTATAAGCACGATGAAACCTATTGTTGAAAGATCCTATGGGCTCATTGACCTCCCTCTTCACATTAGTAAACTGATGGTAAAGCTCATTGGAACTAATGGGGATTCAAAACTTCTGCAAAAAGCAGCCTCTAGCTCAGTCCAATGTTGGAAAGATCCAGCAGATAAATGGTTGTACCGATAAAATGCATCTTCTCCCAATGAATAAGGAAAGAGTCTACATGCTACATCCTCATGTTTTATCCCTCTATCCTTAAGGCCAGTCTGAAAGATCCTGATGTGTTCCTCAGCGGTCCTATTTGGATCATTGACATGGAATTTTGAACAAAAGTGTTAGGGTTTTTGGGCATGATATTGTAAACAGAAAAACTTAATGGAGATGGGTTGGTTGCTAGGAAAGCCATTGGTGGGGTTCGGGGTGGTAATGGCTGATTTATGACTGGCTGAGGTGGTGGACTAGGAATTCCCTCATACTCAAATGAACTTGATGAAGATGGGGATGATGGAGATGAGGGGGGTGGATGGGATGATGATGATTCTCTCCTTCTTTTGGTCCTTCTTGACCTAGTGGGGTCTGGTAATTCCTGAAATTCCTCCTCTCTTGGAATGGATCTCATTCTTCTTCTAAA
Organism: Sequoia sempervirens; assembly: GCA_007258455.2. NCBI lineage: Eukaryota > Viridiplantae > Streptophyta > Pinopsida > Cupressales > Cupressaceae > Sequoia > Sequoia sempervirens. The sequence continues at coordinate 25,095 of VDFB02120840.1, read as the reverse complement.
TCTCTTAGGAGAGATGGCATTCAAAAATCAATCCAACTTGCTTACTCGGGCCCTTCCTCTAGCGCCAATCCTGTTGATGGTGTTTTCTGCATAGCAACAACTTAGATAGAATGTAATATCCTATCTCTCTTGAAAGGTAAATCTCTATTAGCAAGCCTCAAGAGATAACCCCACGGTCTCTAATGTCAGGTCTTGATAATGCATAAACAACTCAGTGATAAAATGTGAAAATGCTGGTAATCACAATGGGACCTTACTACAAGCAAAATACTAAATCGATTATGAATTTCAACAATTTAACTCAGGACAGGCCAGGGATGGACCTTTCAAAAGATTTTCTTTACATTCTAGGTCAATTTGAGAGCAAACTAAAGATGAATAGTGATGCCCTAGGTTTAAAACCCTATTCATCTGCCATTAGTGCACTGGCAAGCTCAAAATTTAGTTGTTTCAACTGCTAAGTCGTTACTAGGGTTTACTAATTACTCTCAGGCAAGATTCATCAAAATGCAGATAGGCAAACAATCTCAAGATTCACCTAGGAGATGACAAGTAACGCAATACCAAACAACCCTAGTATGGAATGATCAAATACTCAGGAATTCAAGTCCCAAAAACTCTCATAACATCAAATTTCCATTCACAATTCTCAATCAAAGGCAGGGCAACAAAAACATACCATTGTAACATAGAAATCGATCTCAGGAACAACAAATGTGCAACCCAATGGCGTCCACAAAGAACAGATGCAGGAATGCACAAGAAATTACCACTGAAATCTATCAATTCAAACCCAAACACCTCAAAATGAAGTCAATGAAATGCAAGAAAACACTCCTTAGCTCAAACAACAACAACAACAAGCGTGATGATACAAAAGATCCCAAAAACCAAGTTAAATACATCCTTCAAGGCACACACAAAGCCATTAATGCAATCGATAGGACAGTTAGAAAAATTGAGAAGCTGATGACAGGGTGGAATCCGGGAAAATCCATCCCACACGGAAATCCGCAAAGACCAAGAATCCCCAGACAACAGGGCACGACCAGAATCCAAGCGGGATCTGAGAAAATCCGACCAAGGTGGAAAATCTTGAATTTGAGTCAAAACCCGAACTTCATCCATAACTTAGGATTTTCAAAGAATAACCTAGAGAAACACTTAGGCAATCAAAAATAAACTTTGAAGCACATGCCTAAATAAGACAAGAACCTCAAAAAGAAAGGGCCGAGAGACCAAAACCCAAAACGAAAGAGGGTCCCTGCTTTCAGCAGGGCGTGTGTGCAAAAACTGCACACCAACTATGTTGTGGCCGAGTTTGGTTGGTGCACATTAAGATTTAATTATGGATTGAGCTGACAGTTTGTAAATATTTCATATTTCGTTGGAGTCGACATGTAGCAATTAAATCTTTAGTTGTAGATATATATAAGTGATCGATTAAATCATTTTGATATATGTACAAAGTGTGTTGATGTATGTTGCGAATGTCAAAAGGGTTGTAGAGCGATTATGCACAGTTTCACTTGTGCATAAAAGGATTTTGTGATGTGAGTTGAAGCATAACAAAGTAGAAGAGCAGAATTAGACAAAAGGTCAAGAATTCGATTGATGAGCTTAACCAGAACTATTCTCAGGCATTTGTAGATGCTATTTCATAGTTCACCACTCCAGTTGTCTTTTGACATTGATTGTAAGGCAGTAAGCCTTTCTGTTTTTGAGTAGTGAGCTCTAGGCAGTGCGCCTGAATGCAAGTGCATTCCCATTTTTTTAAACATCTTTTTGAGTATACTCAGATAATATTGTGGATTGACCTCCACCATGGTTTTCCCCCATAAAAATCCTTGTGTTATGGTGTTGTGGTTGATTTATCTATATTCATGCATATCTCTTTTGGTTGAATGTTATCAATACCTTAAAGATCAGATTAATAAAGTTAAGAATTGAAAAACGCTGATTCACCCCCCTCTCAGTGTTCCTTGATTCCAACAAAAATCAGTAAAAAAGACACCCCTAAACCAAAAATCTCTTATTTTTCTGAAGATATTGGTGATATGATCACATTATTGGCAAGAGTTTTTGGAAAGGAAAATTCTCATACCTTTGAAAACTAGATGTTTCCATTCATTCAATTGATTATAGAAGGATCATAACACATGGATTTGGGATAGATAATTTCAGATAACATCCATGATCATTTATTGAAAGTAGTGGAAACCAAGACTCTCTATATGTCTTCATATGTGATATATTGTGTTGCAAGAATGGGACAATTTTCGGGTTTAATTCCTATAGGATCAATGGATGATGTTCTAGATCAAAAGAAAGTATGGGAATACTATGATCAGCTGGAGTTGAAGGCATCAGATAAGCATTTCAAAAGGGTCAATGATGCATTTCTATATGTTATCACTAATCAGCTTATAGGTGATGTTGGTTTCATATTGTCCTGGGAGGCAATGGAGTTTATTGAAGAGTGGGGATATTGGTTTATCCATTACCCCAAATCCACTTATTTCAGATTGTTTGGATATGACAGACACCCTTTCAAATTTCCAAGGTGTTGTGGGGACAAATGGGTCTTGATGGAGTTTGCTCGTCAAGCCGCTAAGGTGAATGCTAAGTTCTCTGCACAACACAAGGCTGGTTGCCACTCATTCCCAATGTAATTGGGGTTTTGTTCTTGTTCCTCCTTGATAGTGGCTAAGATAACAACAGAGGAGTTTTAGTCCATGAATCTCAAACATCATACATCTAGGAATGATTTTGATCCTAAGAGGAAAATGTATGGTATATATGCTTCACAATTTACCAACCATCGTCCACTTCTTGAAGAATTTTGGTCCAACCTACAAGATCAGTTTGAAGTAAGGAAAAGGGGATATGAAAGGTTGAAAATTCTCTAGATCATGGATTTTGAGGTTGCAAAGGATATATCAGAAGGTACCACTAATGATGGGATTACTCTTGATCCCTGCTATGAAATGGATAAAGTGGCCACCGAGAATTTGGAGCCAATCAATTGGATGGAGGAGGAAACCAATATTCGTAAGGTGTCACAAGTTGTGGTTGACAGTAGTGTGAAGCAGATTAATCTCTGTTTAAAGAAACCAAGGGTTGAGGCTTCAAGGAAGAAGAATTCTGGTAGTGAACCTACTTCCTCCACTGAAACAAGATAGTATAAGAGATTAAAGAAAACCATTGCAATCATAGAAGAACTTGCCCCTATGGAGGTGGAAATTTCAATGAAGTAGGTCACTGAAGCTTTGGAAAAAGCTAAGGCTAATTATGCTGCTGCTACTGTAGGGATTATTTTAGGTCTTGGTGCTAAACCCATCGCAACTGTGTACCCTAGAGAATAAGCTTCTGAAGAAGGACCTTCTACTATGCCTATGCAAACTAAGAATACTCCTCCAACTACATTATCAACTTCAGAAGCAACAAGTAGTGAAGAAGAGAGGCCTCTTGTGATTGATGTAATAGATTTGCCTATCCCTTTGGGTTCTGAGAAAACTATGCCTCGTGAAAAAGAGGGAGCAAAATGGGAAGAATATCTTGAGAAGGAGGAAGTTGGAGAAGAGGAGACTGGGTTTGAGCTAATAAGTCTTTGGGATGCAGCTGCAATGAATGGTTTTGACTGAAGATGAAAAAAAGGAGATATTAGAAGCTGCTAAGAAGCAACTTGCTGAAGAGTTAGCTGGTAAGGAAGAAGAACAAAGAAACAAATATAAAGAGCTAACTTGGGAGGAGGAAGCCATTGAAGTACAAAGGAGAGTTGAAGAAGAGGCTCTTGCACGAGAGTTGGAGCAAAAAAAGAAGGCTGAGCAAGATAAGGCAGTAGAAGAGAAGCTCCGTGCAATGGAATTAGAGTAGCAAAGGTTAAGAGATGAAGAGGAGGTTGCATGAAAGGAAGAAGAGATGAGAAAGATAGAAGAAATTAGAGCTCAAAATGAGAAAATGGAGCAACAAAGGTTGCAAAAAGAGTGGGAAGAGCAAAAAAAGGACTCTTTTGAGTAGACCATGGAGGTAGTTTCTTCTACACCTCCTTCATCAACACCTCCCAATACTCAATAGGTAACTACTCAGCCAACTGCTTCTACTTGGTTAAAATTGAATTTGGAGAAGAGACAACAGGTTCAGGCCCAACTTGTAACTTGGAATGAAATGGTAAAGGAGATAGATAAAGTAAGCCAAGGAAGAAACCTCATGCTGTTCACTCTACAAAGTTAACTGATGATGGAGACTTGATAGCGGATATTGCTACACCTATAGCTAATAAAGATGGCAAAGAAATCTAGGCTACAAAATTATCAAATAAACACTGTCAATCTTGGAAAACATATAAGAAATCAATAGATAAATTTGATTGACATTGTGGCTACCACTACTAAGTCATGATTGATCAAGAGCAAGCAAGCTAAAGATGAGCTAAAAGCTCACGTAGGGAAAATGAATACTTTGATCAAAGAGATAATCACATCCACTTTGGAACAACCAACACCATCAAAAAATCCCATTTTAATTATCCACAAAAAGGTAGAAGAGTTGACTAAAATGAAGAGAAAATCACAAATTTTAAGAAGGATACAAAGGAGCTCTTCACTACTGGTTCAAAAAGTTATAAGGAGGTAGGTGATCTAATCAAGTCCCTGGGTGAATATATCAAGTTGCGTGGGAGAGAAGAGGATAAATATGCTGAGTACATGAAAAAATTGAGAGTATTGAAGAGGCTACCTAAGGAAGATGTGATTGAGTATGCCATTCTGAAAGATCAAGATTTTGGTTATCTTGATAAGTGTATGAATATTTTGATCTTTAAAATAGAAGTCCTCATGGAACATAGAAGAATACTGCAATAGGCTCACCAAGATCTGTTTGAGGGAAGAAAGATCATAAAAGGGATTATTCTAGAACTGATTAGTAAAGAGGCTTCACCAAGTGTTGCTTTAATTTCTTTACAAGAAATGAAGGATCAATGGAGTAATAGGTTGGAAGAAATGATCAAGACTGGAGATGATGATGAAGGTATTTTTCTAGAGAATCTTATGGACATCAGGTTCTATGTACGAGACGCTACCTGGAATGCTGCCTAGCTGTAATATATATACACGACCACTACCAAAGAATATGAAAGAGCAATGTTTAAGATATAATGGGTAGATGCGCCCGAGGAGGAAACTTTACAACATATTTTTGATAATATGGATGGTTATCTCAAAAATAAAGTGTCTGAAACAACTAAAATGTAGCTAAGTGGAAATAGAATATTTCCTTTTTTGAAAAGGAATCAGGTCAAAAAGGTCAACCATCTCTAGGCGTCTTATGGGAAGCAACATCTTTAGATCTATTTTTTTTGAACAAGTGGATAAATTGAGGTCAATTTTGATAGACCAAGGATTGGGCATGGTGATCAGTAGTGTACCTAGAAGTGACTCTCAGTCAGATCTTGACTAAATGGACATATCCTAGCTGCAAGGAATTCAACAAAAGAAGACTCAAACTCAACTGGAAGTGCCCCTATGATTATGGATCTGAACACCAAATTTGTGGATCTTGATTTTTGAGTGGAGAAATTGATGCTAATTATTTCTATAACTTAGAATTTTCTCCTGATTGTAAAGGTCAGCTGATTGAAGTCAGATTGGCTACCTAAGGATTAGACACAATTTTATTTTTACAGCTTTATGTAAGACACTTGAACAATTTTTATAGTTTTAATGTAAGTAGTTTATTTTCAAAAGTTTTATTAAGTTAATAGTAATACTAATAGAGAATGGTTTTATCGTATGCCAGTGCATTTTGTTGTGCATAAATGTCTCTTATTTGATAAAAAAAATAGAATATTCTGAGTTTAAAACTATCTATTATGTTATCTATGGATGATGTTTCTTACTTTTTATCGATATGTTAATCTTGGTGATGAGCTTGTGGTGCTTTAATTATTGAAAGTTTTAAAAAAAATGGATGATGAATGGTTGCATGTTTTATATCTGCACTGTGAATAGATGCAATGGTATGAATTGTTTCATAAATTGTGTTGTTATATAATTTTAGTTAATTGGAAAATGCGCATTACAAGAATTACATGTTTGAATTGAAAGGAATATGTATTCACATTCTGCTATTTTAAGCCCCAATCTATCTTTTTCTATTTATTTGAAACCCCCCATGTTAAGTTATTTTGCACTATCTAGTTTGTACTCACTTACCAACAAAGGCCCCTTGAATATTATAGTTGCATATGCCATTGAATGATGACAACACAGTTGAGAACCAACTATAGAGGCCTTGGAAGATAGGCGATTTTAGAGCAGTTATCTTTTTTCAGGAGAAATAGAGTAGATATATTCTATTTTAAGGTTGCGGTGTTACTTTGACCATCAACAGTTCCTAAAATCCAAGTACACTCTGATTTCTCCATTTTTATTTCTGACCTATTACCTATAGCTATACTATGTATCACACCCCTTTAATTTTGTTTTCTATGGACATTAATCTTTTATTTTCCGCCCAAGTCTAAAGTCCCTGCCTCCATTTTAGTCTTTGTCACAAGTTCTTTTATGTTTCTGATTTCTTGTTGCTCATTTTATAAGTTTTGAGACCTAAGTTGTTGGCACTCGGTGTCTTTAACCTTGTTGTCGGGTTCATGTTTTTCCTAACTTCTCAATGGCCAAACTTGTTCTTCTTTTTTGGCGTCAGGAAGGTCGGTCCATTGTGTAGTCGGGGAGTCGGAGGTTGTCATAACTTTGTAACTCTTGACTTTGAGTTCTAAAGTTCTAGTTTTCTGCGACAAGGTAATATTGTTGTTCACCCACATGTTTTGAGGTGCTGCCTATGCATTTAATGAGGCATATGGTACAACCTGGAGATTTATTATCTAGGATTTTTGTAAAGCACTAAAATCTTAGGGTTTACTTTACTAAGGATTAAAATATAGCGCCATATTAATTCAACACCAAATGCACGTCCTGTCATTTTATATGACTTAAGGTGGTGAAAGTTTATTTGGTTGCATTTGTAATAGCATCTCCGCCATCTGCAATTATTTCTTCAAGCGAACGAGTGTTCCTCTATGTACTTTGAGCTCACACATTCTGGAATTGAAAATTGTTGGCGCAGTGTAAGGTACACGAAGCTGAGATCCTTTAAGCTTGAGGAATTTTGGCATGTTTGGAAAGTGACAAAAGAGATGCTATTGACACAAAATTGTTAGAAAATGAATTAGCTCACATTGGGGGATTTCCAGAAGCTGTTCTGAGTGTGGACCTAATAGGTGCATGCACGAGAAGATAATTTCCAAAAACACAAGAGATCAACACTGTGGACGAGACTGTTGTTGCTAAGATTTCTCCTGGAGTTGTTTCTCATGTGCTAAGGATTCCTAAGAGGGCACCCATGAAGGACATATCTATTGCAATGGCTAATTATTTTTTCAAAGCCAATGAGAACTGGTGCAAGAATTCTATGGCTAAAGGGTAGTTGAAATCAAAGAAAAGAGGTAAGTCACAACTTCTTGTCAAACTTAAAAGAATGCATTTCAAAGAGGAAATTGTAGATGCCATTGCTTTGTTGCATCACATTATTGGGAATGAAAAAATTGAGTCTTTTGAAGATTGGATGTGTTAGTTCATTTTGGTTATTTGTGATGAAAATGTGTTCATTGATTGGGCTAAAATAATTTGCTTCCATTTGAATGAGTAAGTAGTCAATTTCTAGAAAACTGCTACCTTCCATCTGTGTTCAAGTGCTTAATATATATTATATCCAATCAAAGGTCATATTGGTAAGGATTAAAGCCACAGGTACCTCCAAATTTTGGCATGTCTGTATATAAGTGCTATCCACAGTTTACTAAGCAAGTCATAATGGGAGATTTTTCCCTTATTAATGATGCATTTTTGATGGAAACTGTGAAGAAATTGGATGGAAATCCTGAAATGCATTTTTCTTCTGAATGAATGTGTCTTGTATCAGATGTTGGGAGCTTTTATATTCAATTTGATAAATTTTCTTTACTTAAGGATATGAGGTTTTGAGAAAGCCCCATAAAAATTTCCTAGATATCTTGAAGATTTGCTTGTGTTCTTGGAAGTTTGCAGACAAATGGCTGTTGTGAATGTAAAATACATAGGTATGGGAAAGAAGGGGTATCCTTTCCCATTGACAACCCCTTCTTTCACAAACAAAAATAATTAGATGGAAAAATGTGCTGAAGGACTTCTCAAAGAGTATAACCTGCAACATTTATTCAAGAGGGCTAATTTTGATAGTAAGGGTTTCGTGAAACGAAATTTATATGGAGGAAGTTCATATCAACATAAGCCTTCTATTGAGTACTTTTGGGAAGATTGTGCTGATGAAAATGAAGTCCTAAAAAGAGATTACATGAGGTTAACCCTCGAGCAGATACAATATTTTGGTCTTCCTTTCCAGATTCCTAAGAGTATAATTGATGATTCGGTGGTCATTGATGCTGAATATGAAAAACTGCCTAATAAATCTCATCCCAAGGTCGACTGGAGTAAGGCTGAAGTCTTGGATATGAATATACGGGCTGCCTCGGTGATGGAAAGGACTCAAAATTGGCTGGAAGGAAAATGGAGGCAAGTTGTAGGTTCTACTCAAGAACCAAAATCTTCTTAGAAAAATGAATAGGGGTCTACTCAGACAATTATAGTGGGCACACCATCAGAGAGAATGGCTACAAGGTCTTCCAGTGCAAATTCACAGTCTGGGTGGTGAGAAGCCTGAGGAGATGGTTAAAATGAACTCAATATGTGAACAAGACAACCCCTCTACCCCTACTCCTAGAAAGAAGGTCAATCAAATAAAACCTGTTCCTGAGGAGTCTGATGCTATTTTTAAGAAAATTGTTGATAATACTTTTCCTCCATTGTCTGAATTACTCTCTTCCCCAGTGGAGAATATACCCATTACTCTTGGTGAGTCCAGAGAAATTTCTCCAGGGAATAAGGATTATTATTTGATTGAAGCTTCCCCAGTATGGCTAAGAAAAGCATAAGAGAAAAAGAGGAAATACAATCCTACAACAACAGTTGGAGTAGATATAGTTGCAAGGCTGTGCCAGACTTCTTCAAGGCCGAAGAAAGCTCAGAAGATGTCAAGCATGCTGACTAATCCTACATCTGGTAATCAAGTATATGAGATTGTAGATCCAATAAAAGATCTAAATGAGAATGAGATAACAGTAGCTGACTACAAAATCACACATGTTGACATGGGGCCTCAAACACTTGAAGGGGATGTGTATCATGCTAATTATTTGGTCAATGCCTTGATTAAGTGGGTAAAGGAAGAAAGGAAAGAAAAAATGGCATTGCAATCCTAGGTTCTTGATTTGAAGAACTTTATTTCTTCTATAGTTCCCCCTTCTATATCTAGTTGAGCCTCAAGTTCTCAGGCGAAAGTTATTGATGAGTCCACAATGCAATTGACCAGAAAGAACCGAAGCTATTCCAAAAGTGTCAGCAAATGGATTGATGAAATGCTTGAAGAAACTATCCTCTTTATCAGTAAGTCTACGGTTTTCTACACCCAAGTTGTTGATAAAAGGAAGGAATTGATGGCAGATCTATGGCATATTAGAAAAGATCATACTAGTCTCTACGTGCTTTCAAACGAAATCAAAGAGTTGATTTCCATGGATCAAATGAAATTAATCAATGAAAAAATCATTAATGATCCAAAGGAGTTAGACCCTTCATGGCCCAATTCATTAAAATGGAAATTAAGTGTTTATGTCACCCTGGTAAAGGAGATTTCTATAGTACTCAAAAGGTACCTAGACATGCTGGTGGAGATCAAAGGAAATTTTCATGACCTCAAAGTTGAGATAACTAGTGAGTTGATGAGAAGATTCTAGATTCAAAGGAAATTTGTCTGAAATTTAAAGAAATATTCAACAAGGAGATGGTTGATCCTATCACCATGACTAAAGAATCTTACTTGAAGCTTGATAGATTGCAAATTTATCTCACTTCCTTTAAAACTGAAGCAAGTAGAACGTCTAACACTTTGAACAAGTCTAAAGCAGCTCTAACCAAAGTAAGAATCGGGCTGCAGATTACCACAACTCCAGGGAGCAAAGAGTTACTTGCAATTATTACCAAGTATAGGGACTACAAAACTAGAATGAAGGTGCAAGAAAAATAGTTGCAATAGGAAGTAGTTGAAGATTTGGAAGATGAAGAGGCTGAGGCTGCATAAGATGATGCATAGTTAATTTTAGTATTCCATGATACTCTCTTTAATTTGGCTCTTTAAGTTTAAACTCTTTTAATCATTTGGTGCAGTTACTTTCAAGAATTTGTTACCAAAGACAATTTGTTTATGCTTTAAATATCGATTCAGCTAATGTGATTCAGATCTTTTGGGAAAAAATTGATTTACTCATTAGAGAAAAACTCTGTTATCTGAATTATTGCTTTCTATTATTTTTATATAGAAGACAATGGTGGAATTTATGCATTCGTAATCTTTGAATTATGGTGTATGAATCTATTCTACTTATGTTGAATGTTCTACTAGCGTTTAATCTATGATTGGAATAATAGATATTTTGACTTGTTGCATCATTGTAGTATCATTTATCTGTGAGTAAGGATTCTATGGTGATATCTGATTTCATTCTAGTTGTGAAATATTTTTAGTTTTAGCATATGAAGTTGAGGAATACCTTTAAAGCTTTTTGGTTAAAAGCCCCCTCCTTTATTTGCTTTCTAGTTAAAAGCAACAGTAGTTAAAATTATTTCTTGAATATCAAATGAAGGTAGCTGCCACCTTTTAAAATAAGCAAAGAATCAGTATACGAATTACATGATTACCAATTCAATTATGGTTACATTTGTCACCTTAGTGAGTGTGAGAATATAGAGTTAGGTGATAAATCTGCCAACCAACAGATTTTTTTTAACTCTGCTGGGGATAAACTTAGAAAAATAATTGTTGTATGATGAGTTGCTAAATGGATAGTAGCAATAGTTCTTCAAAGGCGTAATGCTCATGTTCTTCAACCTAACATAGATTGGTTAGTAGGTGATCAAAAAGATATAATTACTGGTCTTAGGTTGATTGATTGGCAACAAGGAAGAACTGACTACCAATATCACAAAGTTAATGAAGCATTAGAAGAAGAGAAACTTGGAGATATTATCAAAGAATATGTAATGCGCTTTGAGAATGCTCAGGAGATTGTGTTCATAGAAAACATTCTGCCTCCGGCTAGAAGAGTAAGAGCTCCTCCCACACAGGCTCCTAGAAATCAAGTAAACAATAGGCAGAATCCCCCATGAAACCATCAATAAACAAAGTTGGTGACTCCATTGGCCTATCATTGTCATGTCAAAACCTGGCTTCTAAAAGGTATACTAGGAGTGATAAGAAAAAAGGGCTTGTGGATAAAGATTTTGAGTTCTTAGAAACCATTGATTTTTCATATTTTCCACCCACCCAAAAAGTTAAGTCTATCAGCAGACTATCTCCTCCTCCTCCTCCTCCTAAACCTAGTGTAACTAGGGTTTCAAAAATATCTTTCCAAGCTATTATTTTGTGTGGTACTACCCTTCCTACACAAGAAAATTTTCCTCTAATAATGGAACAACCCCAACTAGTCCCATGGGGGGCCATCATAGGTCCTCTAACCTTTGGAGCCGGTGCACAACTCCATGACTTACCCAAAGGTTCAAGAAAGATCGTACCCAAATTTAGTGGAGATGGGAAAGTTTCTCCTAATGAGCATATGAAAGCTTTCTTTTCCGCTTCTTCCATTCTTGCAATACAACATGAGGATGTTGCTATGAGGCTCTTTGTAGAATCTTTAACATATGTTGTTGTTGATTGGTTTTATTCTCTTCCCAATGGCTCTATTAACAATTGGGCTACCCTGAGAACAAGATTTGAGGACAGATTTAAGTCTGTAGAAGACAACCAAGTCTTGGTTGCTTAATTGGGTTCAATGAAAAAGGAGATTCATGAGTTAATGAGGGATTTTGTGGCCAAGTTTAATAAGTTGTATAACAGAATTACTGCAAACATGAGGCCTAGTGTAGAATTGTTGAAAGAAATGTTCATTAACAATCTTCCACCAGATGTAAGTTTCATTATTGAAAGGAAAGGTGTGACTGATTTAGTTGCTGCACAAGAAAGAGCTATATCCATAGAAGATGATCTGATTATCTCTAGAAAATGGAAGAAAGAGCTACAAACTAGTAAGCCTTCGCTAGTAAATTCTACTAATCCAGTCATTCAAAGATTGGATAATGACATAATCACTCTTAAGAGGAAAATTCCAAAGGGTTCCACATAGATGCCTTATCAAGATGTTTCCAGGAATTACCAAGGAGCTCCCAACAAAACACTTTCATTGCCTGCTCCAAACCAAAGGCTGGCAATCAAAGGTCCTTCTTCTTCTAGTAAGGGGAATCATTGTAATTTTCATTTGACTTCAGATCATGATGGAGCTACTTGTCCTAAGATGATTTGATTCATGCAAATGCTTTCAACAAATGAACATACTATCAAACCATATGTGGAGGATTCTAGTTCATCCAATGATGCTAGCATGAACTTCTTTGAGTTCGTATCAGAGGCCGAAGTAGGAGAGGATGTATATGTCAGAGTTGATGATCCTAATTATGTTGTTTTCACTAGAGTACAACATGCCAAAGTTGATAAGGTTGGCTCATCTTCAACCTCGAAGTACACTTTAACAAGGCAGAAGAAGCAAGAGAAAAATGCTCCCAACAATGCACAAACTGAGGTACCATCTTCATCTTCTGTCACCCTTACCTTCTAGTTCATTTGATATAGTTGAGTCCTGCAAGAATACCAAAATTCAAATTTCACAAGCTGAATACTTGAGACTCAATCCCTCAGAACTAGATAGGTTGGTGAGATATGTTAAACAAGAGCCTTCATCATCCCAATGTAATGTTCAAATTTCTGATAATAATGAAGCCAATCTTGGGATTTTCTCTAATACCGTAGACAAACCTTCAAGCTCACAAAACCCATTCATGAAACCAGAACCTTTCTATATATCATTATACATTGTTGGTTTTAGATTGAGTAATTGTATTATTGACTCTGGAGCTTCCCAAAACGTGATGCCTGCCCAAATAGCCAAAGCCTTAGGTTTATCTTATACCTCTTCCCAAGGAGAATTTTATTCCATGGATGGATCCCCAATTCCTATTATTGGTCAAATCAAAGATGCATAAGTAGCCCTAGCTGATTTTCCTAAAAAGAGGCTAAAATTGACTATATTGGTTGTTGATATTCCTACAAGTTATGGTATGCTCTTGAGTAGGAGTTTTTGTAAAGATTTGGGCGAGGAAATTCAGATGGATTGGTCTCATGCCTTAATACCTCTGGATGGAAAGAAAATATGTTTGAATCTTGAACCTAAGGCCAAGTTCATTGTCTTAAAGTCTGGTGATCCAAGAGCAGATATTTTGTTTGTTGAAACAAGACCAGGAACCTATAAGTGCACTTCTAATCAAGGAGAAAATTTGAACCCTATTATCCTCAATTTCGTAGATGAATTGTGGACACTTGAATTTGATGGAAGTTGTGCTAGTGTTGGGTCAGGTGCTGGAGTATTTTTTATTTCACCTGATGGCTACAAATTCCCCTTTGCTTTCAAACTAGAATTTGATAATACCAATAATATGACCGAATATGAAGCTTTGTTGCTTGGTCTAAGTGTAGCCATAGAAAAAGGTATCAAATAATTAAGGGTTGTTGGAGACAAAATTAGTGGTGAAATAGGTGAGAAAGATGTACACTGTGAAAAATGGACGGCTTAAGCATTATAGGAACAAAGTTTGGGATTGTATAGAAGATTTTGATGCTTTTTCAATAGAGTCTGTGCCCAGGGAATGAAATGCTAGGGTTGACTCTTTGACAATCTCAGCATCATTGCTCTTGTCGCATCTAGATTTCAAAGATGAGTCTTACATAATTGAAATTATGTACATACCTAGTGTTCCTAATAATGTAAACCACTAGCAAGTATTTAATAATGATCAACAAATTATTGATTTTTTAGAGAAAGTTTAAGCCTTTGCTCATATTTATTTTGAAGGCAACGATGATAAAAACAATGATGTTTTAGAAGGTGACATTGTTTCCCTTGATGGAAAGGTAACAAAGTTTATCCAATTGAAAGGTAATAAGATTCCAGAGGGCCTAGTTTCTCTTGAACATTTATTCAACAAGCATGATCAATATTTGAAACAGAAGGGAAAGGTCTCTGTTGAAACATCTGATGAATACGATAAGGTGAATATTGGTACAAAAGATGATCCTAAGATTGTTTGTATTGGGAAGTGTTGTTCCCAGGGAGAGAGGGAGAGACTGATCTCTCTATTGACATGTTACAAAGATGTTTTTGCATGGTGTTATACGGATTTAAAGAAGTTTAGAAATAGAGAATTTCAACATAAAATTCCATTGAAACCTAGTGCTACGCCTTACAGGCAGAAATAGTGAACTTATAATCCCAAGGTTGCAGAAGCTATTTTCAACAAAATTGATAAAATGCTCAAGGCTAGGATTATTTATCCCATCCATCATTCCACTTGGGTAGCTAATATAATTCCTATGAGGAAGAAGAATGGGGAAATAAGGATATGTGTTGACTTCATAAACTTAAATCAGCCATCTTTGAAAGATAATTACCCACTACCTATGATGGATCATATTCTGCAAACTATTGCTGGCTTTGAAATGATGTCCATGCTTGATGGCTTCTCAGGTTATAATCAGGTCGAAGTAGCTCCAGAAGACTAGCATAAAATAACATTCACCATGCCCATTGGTTTTTTTTCCTACAATAGAATGTCATTCGACCTTATTAATGCAGGGGCCACTTTTCAAAGGGCCATGGACTTATCTTTTGATGATCTCAGGAATAAGATTATAGTGATTTATTTGGATGAATTGATAATTTTTTCTAAAAAGAGAGCCAATCATTTACATGATTTGGAAGTAGTGTTGTAGCACTACAAAGAGGAAGGTATCTCTTTAAACCCTAAGAAGTCTATCTTTGTCGTAACTGAGGGAAAACTCTTAGGTCAAATTGCCTCAAAGGATGGAATCAAAATAGATCTAGAAAGAGTGAAAGCAATCATGCAGATGGGATTACCTACCAATAACGATGGTACCGGGTGTTTCTTTGGTCAAGTGAACTTTCTAAGGAGGTTTGTTCTTGATTTTGCTGAGCTAACTAAGCCCATTTCTGATATGATGAAGGATCACCTAGTGTTTAAATGGAGCAACGAGGGAAAAAAATCCTTTGCAAATATTAAAATTACAATTGTAAATGCTCCTACTTTAGTTCATCCTGATTTTACTAAAAAATTAATTATATATAGTTATGCCTCTGAGCACACCTTGTCAACCATCCTACTACAAAAGAATGAACAAGGTATTGAAGCCCCTATCTCTTTTATGAGCACTCTAAAGAATTATGAGCTTAAATATTCACCGTTTGAGAAACATGCATATGTTGTTGTGAAGGCATTCAAGAATTTTAGGTTTTATATTATTCATTCTCATACTATTGTTTTTGTTCTTGAAACTGTTGTGAAAAGTATTCTTACTCAACAAGATATTAGATGAAATAAAAGAGGATCTTGGATAGCCCAAATTCAAGAATATGATCAAGATATTAAACCCACTAATCTAGTAAGGGGAAAGGGTCTAGCCAAAATGATTATTGAAAGTAAAACTATTGAAGAAGAAGATTTACCATTAGTATTGTTCACAAGCACAACTAATAATTGGTTTTTTGATGTTTCTTATTTCCTGACCTATGGTGATTTCCCATCACATTTGTCATCAAAAGAAAAGAGAAATTTAAAGCTTAAAGCAAACAAGTATGTTCTTTGGGAAGGGGATTTGTATAAAAAATGTGTGGATGGGACTTTATTAAGGTGTGTTGATAATGAACAATGAAAGAATTTATTGGAAGTCTTTCACAATGAAGCATGTGGTGGGCATTTTTCCACTTTTGTGACAACTTTCAAAATTCTACGTCATAGATTTTATTAGCTAGGAATGTTCAAAGATGCTTATGAATGGGTATCAAAATTTGAGGAGTGTTTAAAATTCACTGGCAGACCACAACTTGTTGCTTTACCCTTGAAACCTGTAGTAATTGATAAGCCCTTTTAGCAATGGGGTCTAGATTTCATTGGGCCAATCAATTTGAGTTCTAGTGCAGGACACACAGACATATTGACTACTGTAGACTATTTCACCAAATGGGTGGAAGTTATTCTAGTGAAGCATACCACCACTGAGGTTGTGTGTAATTTTTTGAAGGAGAATATTTTGGTAAGGTTTGGAGTGCCCAAGAAAATTGTCATTGAGAATGCTAGCTCTTTTTCCTCTGCTGAAATTACTCTTTTCTGCTATGATTATGGCATTAGTCTTGCTCATTCATCTAATTATTATCCTCAAGGCAATGGGAAAGCTGAGTCAAGTAATAAGAATTTAATCTCCATCATCAAGAAGTTGGTTGATGAAAATCAAAGAGGATGGCATAAAAAGTTATATGATGCTCAGTGGGCTGACAGGGTTACCTATAAAAGAGCTATCAGAATGTCCCCTTTCAATTAGTATATTGATAGCACTTTGCCTACACCATTGGAGATTTTAGCACTCAATTTATAGAAGGCTATAGAAGACTAGCAATTTCAGACTGCTTTGGAAAAGCGAATTATGTATTTGAATAAGCTGGAAGAAGAAAGAGAGGTTGTGGTGGATAGGATTACCAAACATCAATAGATGGTGAAAATTTTTTTTGATAAAAGGGATAGACAAAGAGACTTCATAGTTGGTGATTCAGTTCTTTGGGATAGGAGAAGGGAGGCAAAAGGAGCACATAAATTTTTTGATTCTCTTTGGAGAGGACCTTTCCTAATCAAGCAGCTTGTTGGTGATCATGCTTATCGATTGGCTTATCCTGATGGTATTGTTCTACCTCTTGCCTATAATGGGAAAGATTTGAAACTTCTTGATTAATTGTTTTGTTGGGTCTGTCCTTGCATATAGTTTTTGTTTATTTTGTTTGGTTTTTGGCTTGTTTGGTTTTGACTCCATTGCCCAATGAATAAGGTTGTATGCCATGTTTTTGGATTCTCTACCCTATCATCTTGGTCCCCATTTAGAGCCTGTTACCTATAGCTATACTATGTATCACACCCCTTTAATTTTGTTTTCTATGGACATTAATCTTTTATTTTCCGCCCAAGTCTAAAGTCCTTGCCTCCATTTTAGTCTTTGTTGTGGGTTCCTTTAAGTTTCTAATTTCTTGTCGCACATTTTATAAGTTTTGAAACCTAAGTTGTTGGCACTCAGTGAATTTAACCTTGTTGTCAGGTTCATGTTTTTCCTATCTGCCTGATGGCTAGACTTGTTCTTCTTTTGTGATGTCAAGTAGGTCAATCCAATGTGTAGTCGAGGAGTCGAGGTTGTTGATGAGAGGCTCAGTGATACTTTCATATAAATCATTTTATGTTTAAAAGACTTGTTATTTTTGTTAATTAACATGACTGGCGGTAGACTATAGACTAATATATTTACTTACTTTGCTTTATGTTTGGCTAATTTGGTAGATATATTTGAAGTAATGCTTTATGTTAAATGTGTTGCTTTATGATGATATTAATGAGTTAATTATGCAGTGTTAATCTTTTACTGCCATAATTGTTATCCTTTTCTTAAGGGTTTTATTTAGGGTATTTGAAAGACTAATGATGAAGTTAAACTCCCTATTTAATCAAGGAAGATAATCACACCATTGATCGGCCTAGCTGGATGATGAATCACTCAAGTCCAAATCTGATTCTATGTAGTCAGTTTTGGAACTTCCACTCCCAGCGCCAATCTGGAATATTTCTCTATGTCTATTCTTAGTCCTACTTTAGTTCTGTTTTAAGTTCTGCTTTAATCTTTAGTTTAGACGTCTTGAATCTTGGCAGTTAAATGCCATGTTGTGAATTCAATAAGGATATGGTTATAAATATCCATGTTTCAGTTTTAGATAGGAGTTAGATAATTTCAATCAAAATTTTGTAATTGATGGCAATACTTTGTTTTGCGTCCCACTTTGATCAATTTGAATGAAAGCAAGAAGTTAACTTGAATCACTGTGTTAAGAGATCTTACCTGAGGAAGAGCAGGGCCCGCTCAACCAAAGGGATCGATCTTGTGTTGGTATTTTGCTAAGTATGTTATTTTTATTCATTGATATTAAATCTGAAGTATTAGATGTTAAATCTGGAATGTTAAGTATGTTGAATCATTTTCAGTTTATTGGATGTTAAAATTGGATGGTCAATTCTGCTTGAATCGCTTTTAAGTTTAGTTCATCATGGTTAGAATGGTTTGTTAGATTCGTTGTAAGGTTTATTAAATTAATCGGATTTAGATGTTGTTTGTAGGAATTAAGTTTGATAATTATTTGTGGAGTTTAATTAGAAGCAATGATGGGAACTTATGGAAAGATGGAATTGAAGTTTGTTGGAAATTTGTTCATGGAAATTAATATTTATGTTTTCTAGATTAATTGTCATTTCCTTGCAGTTTACTTCTGTTCTTAAAATAGCATTTAATTTCCAGCAAATCTTAAGATAGATTTTTTTTGAAGCAAAGTAAAATTAATTTAGATTTCATACTTTAGATTAAGAATTAAGATAAATGTTAGTCTTTTCCATGAGTCGGTCTCAATCAAGTCCAATGAAGTCAAAAATAAGTCGACAGAACTTTAATTTAGGAAATAAGATATAATTAATCCTTAGGAATTGATCATTGTAGTTAAGCTCCTGAGCTCTTGAAGGAGCCAAATCAACACTTGAAGTCACTGTTTACAATGAAAAACCCTCCAAAAAGTCCATGACAATATCCTTATCATATATAGCTCTGAGACACACCCAGTTTGATAAATAATTAACTAAATGATGCAAGTTGTGACATTAATGGCCTTGCCCATCAGTTGTCATAAATTCGTAACTCCCGACTTTGAGTTCTAAAGTTCTAGTTTTCTGCGACAAGGTAATATTGTTGTTCACTCCATTACGTTTCCTACAGCCATGCATTTAATGAGGCATACTGCATAACCTAGAGATGTATTATTATCAATGATTTTGTAAAGAACCCAAATCTTGTGTTTACTTTACTAAGATTAAAATATAGCACCATTAAATTTAACACCAAACACATGTCCCTATTTTGCATGACTTAAGGTGGTGAAGATTTATTTAGTTGAGCTTGCAATAGAACCTCCACCATTCACAATTATTTCTTCAAGCGTACAAGTGTTCCTTTGAGTACTGCGAGCTCATGCAGTCTGGAATTGAAAATCGCTGGCTAGGCATAAGGGACACGAAGCTAGGATCCTTTAAGCTTGAGGAATTCTGGGCACGTTTGGAAAGTGACAAAAGAGCTGCTATCGACAAATAAATTTTGGAAAGCAGATTAGCTCATGCCGGGGGTTTTCCAAAAACTATTCTGAGCGTGGAGTTAATAGGCACATGCGCAAGAAGGTACATTCCAGAAAAATAGGAAATCAGAGCTGCCAACGGGACTGTTGTTGCTAAAATTTCTTCTGGAGCTATTTCTCATGCATAAGGATTCCTAAGAAAGTACCCATGAAGGACATGTCTATTGCAGCGGCAAGTGAGTTTTTCAAAGTCAATGAGAACTGGTGCAAGAATTCTATGTCCAAAGGGTGGTTGAAATCAGAGAAAAGAGGTAAGTCACAGCTACCCGCCAAACTTAAAAGAATGCATTTCAAAGGGGAAATTGCAAATGCCATTGCTTTGTTACATCAGATTGTTGGAAATGTGTAAATTGAGTCTTTTGAAGATTGGATGTGTAAGTTTATTTTGGTTATCTATGATGAAAATGTGTTCATTGATTGGGCTAAAATAACTTGCTTTCATTTGAATGAGCAATTAGTCAATTTCTAGGAAACTACTACCTTCCATCTATGTTCTTGCTTAACATATATTATAGCTAGTCAAAGGTCATTTTTTCTAGAATTAAAACCACATATACCTCAAACTTCTGGCATGCCTGTATATAAGTGCTATCCGCAGTTTAATAAACAAGTCAAAATGGGAGTTTTTTCCCTTGTCAATGATGCATTCTTGATGGAAGTTGTGAGGAAATTGGATGGAAATCCTGAAGTGCATTTTTCTTCTGAGTCAATGTCTCTTTTATCAAAATTTGGAAGCTTTTATATTCAGTTTGATAGATTTTCTTACTTGAGGATAGGAGGTTTTGAGAAAGCCCCATTAAAATTGCCTAGATATCTTGAAGATTTGTTGGTGTTTCTGGAAATTTGTAGACAAATGGCCACTGTGAATGTAAAATACATGAACATGGGGAAGCAGGGATATCCTTTCCCATTGACAACTCCATATTTCACATGCAAAAATAATCAGATCGCCAAATGTGTTGAAGGACTTCTCATAGAGTATAACCTCCAACATTTATTCATGAGGGCTAATTTTGATAGCAAGGGTTTCATGAGACAAAATCTGTATGGAGGAAGTTCATATCAGCATCAACCTTCTATTAAGGATTTTTGGGAAGATTGTGTTGATGAAAATGAAGTCCTAAAAAGAGATTACTTGAGGTTAACCCTCGTGCAGATACAATATTTTGGTCTTCCTTTCAAGATTCCTGAGGGCACAACTGAAGATTTGGTGGTCATTGACCCCGAATATGAAAAATTGTCTGATAAATCTTATCCCAAGGTTGACTGGAGTAAAAATGAAGTCTTAGATATTAATATACGAGTTGCTTTGGTGATGAAAAGAACTTAGGATTGGTTGGAAGGAAAATGGCGACAATTTGCAGGTTCTACTCAAGAACCAAAATCTTCTTAGAAAAATGAATAGGGGTCCACTCAGAAAATTACAGTGGGTACATCATCATGGAGAATGGCTACAAGGTATTCTAGTGAAAATTCATAGTCTGGGGGTGATGGTGATAAGCCAGAGAAGATGACTAAATTAAAGTAAGTGTGCAAACAAGACAACCCATCTAACCCTACTCCTAGAAAGAAGGTCAGTCAAACAAAACCCGCGCCTAAGGATTCTGATGCTATTTTTAAGAAAATTGTTGAAGATAACACTTTTCCTCCTTTGTTTGAGTACTCTCTTCCCTTGTGGAAAATATACCCATTACTCTCGGTGAGTCTAGAGAAATTGCTCTAGGGAATAAAGATTCTACTTTGATTGAAGCCTCTCTGGTATGGCTGAGAAAGGTGGTATAGAAAAAGGGGAAGTACACTCCCACAACAACAGTTGGGGTAGATACAATTGCAAAGTTACTCCAAACTTCTTCAAGGCCATAGAAAGCTTAGAAGATGTCAAGAATGCTGACTAATCCTACTTTTGGTAACTAGGTATTGGAAATTGTAGATCCAACAAAAGATTTAAATGAGGATGAGATAATAGTAGCTGACTACAAAATCACACATGTTGACATGGGGCCTCAAACACTTGAAGGGGATGTGTATCATGCTAATTATTTAGTCAATGCCTTGATCAAGTGGGTAAAAGAATAAAGGAAAGAAAAAGTGGCATTGCAATCCCAAGTTCTTGATTTGAAGAACTTTATTTCTTCTATAGCTCCCCCTTCTATATCCAATGGAGTCTCAAGTTCTCAGGCAAAAGTTATTGATTAGTCCACAATGCAATTGATCAGAAAGAACCTGAGCTATTCCAAAAGTTTCAATAAATGGATTGATGAAATGCTTGAAGAAATTGTCCTCTTTATCAGTAAGTTTGTACTTTTCTATACCCAAGTTGTTGATAAAAGGAAGGAATTGATGACAGAGTTACAACAAATTAGAAAAGATCAGACTAGTCTTTATGTTCTTTCACAAGAAATCAAAGAGTTAATTTCCATGGATCAAATGAAATTAATCAATGAAAAAATCATGAATGATCCAAAGGAGTTAGGTCCTTCATGGTCCAATTCATTGGAATGGAAATCAAGTGTTTGTGACACCCTAGTAAAGGAGATTTCTATAGCACTCGAAAGGTACCTAGACATGCTGGTGGAGATCAAAGGAAATTGTCATGATCTCAAAGTTGAGATAACTGATGAATTTGATGAGAAGATTCTAGATTCAAAGGAAATTTGTCTAAAAGTTAAAGAAATATTCAACAAGGAGATGGCTGATCCTATCACCATGAGTAAAGAATCTTACTTGAAGCTGAGTAGATTGCAAATTTATCTCACTTCCTTCAAAGCTGAAGCAAGTAGAAGGTTTGACACTTGAAATGAGTCTGAAGTAGCTCTAACCAAAGTAAGAACCAACCTACAAATTACCACAACTCTAGGGATCAACGAGTTACTCGCAATTATTACCAAGTACAAGGACTACAAAACCAAGATGAAGGTGAAAGAAAAGCAGTTGCAGCAAGAAGCGGTCGAAGAATTGGAAGATGAAGAGGCCGAGGTGGCGGAAGATAATGCACAACTAATTTTAGTATTTCATGATACTTTCTTTAATTTGGCTCTTTATGTTTAAAAACTATTTTAATCATTTGGTGCGGTTACTTTCAAGAAATTGTTACCAAAGACAATTTGTTTATGCTTTAAATATGGATTCGACTGATGTGATTGGGATCTTTTGGGAAAAATTTGATTTACTCATTAGAGAAAAACTTTGTTATCTGAATTATTGCTTTCTGTTATGTTATATACAAGACAATGGTGAAATTTATGCATTCATAATCTTTGAATTATGGTGTATGAATCTGTTATGCTTATGTTGAATGTTCTTCCAACGTTTAATCTATGATTAGAATAATAGATATTTTGACTTGTTGCATCACTGTAGTATCATTTATCTATGAATAATGATACTGTGGTGATATTTGATTTCATTCTAGTTGTGAAGTATTTTCAGTTTTAGCTTATGAAGTTGAGGAATACCTTTAAATTTTTTTGGTTAAAATTCCCCTCCTTTATTTGCTTTCTGGTTAAAAGCAATAATAGTTAAAATTTATTCCTTGAATATCAAACAAAGGTAGCTGCCACCTTTTGAAATAAGCAAAGAATCAGTCTGAGAATTACATGATTACTGATTCAACTGTGGTTACAGTTGTCACGTTAGTGGGTGTGAGAATATAAATTTAGGTGATAAATCTATTAACCAACATGGCCAGGTCCAAGTTGGCCACCGACGTGGAGTGCTGAAAAGGAAAGATAATTCTAGCTGAAAGTAACTTTTGCACTTCCTTGAAAATTATGCGTTCCAACAATGCATTAATTGGGCGTTGGCATTGCCAGAAGGGTCTCACATTTGGTTTGAGGGGGATGGTGTGAGTAATAATTGACGTGTCATATGTTTTGAGGTCTTCATACCCTCAAGAAATCACATCATGATAAGTGTGCAAGGTGTCAACAATCCCTCTTCTTTCTTTTGGGGTGCACACTTTTCCAATAAAAACATTTTTAACCTCCTCTGCATTACCCATGTTGTGGGCATCACAATAATTATCTATGGATTCCTTCTTAGTATGCTAGTCTTGGTCCTTGATGTGATCCAAATCGAATATCCTTTCTAGCTGAACCACGCCTCTTGGTATTGTGTTGGTATTTAAATTGATTACCCCTTCAATATCTAACTCGGCTTCCTCCAGCTCTACTTCATCAATGATTTGAGATGAAAATACATTTGAGCTAGTGATGAAGTCAAGGATGTGCTTATCATCATTAAATACTTGAAAATGAGTGACATTATCAAGTACTAATGGGGTAGAAGTAATTTCCATAGTAAATTTCCTTAGGCGAGTCAATGATAGAGGTTGGAGGGCGCTAGCCGGTTGAGCTAAGGCATCAGTCGTCTGATTCTTGCTACATGGGATCAATTGATATTAAATACATCTAGCCCTTCTATGAGATCCCATACCCTATGCCTATAGTTTGCTAGCCTTCTATCATGACAGGAGTATAATTTCCTAACTTGTTTCACAACTAATTCAGAGTCCCCAAAGACTTGCAACATTTTGAGTTTCTTTCTCAATGCTAAGGGTAACCCTTGGACCAATGCTTCATATTTCACTACATTATTTGTGCAATAGAATTGTAATCTATGGGAAACAAAATACGTCTTACCTATAGGACCAATGAGCTCAAAGCCTGCTCCTGCTCCCTACTTGGATTTGGACCTGTTAAAGCGCAACACCCAAAACTTGGAGGAACTCTTGCCTCTAGAGTTGATGGAACATATATCCTTCCTTGTTGGGGGCTTGCTAATTTATGTGTCCTTGGGTGGCTATTTGCATTCGGGTTGACCCCGATCTTGTTCTCCCATACCCTCTTTAGGAGCGACCTACCCTTGGATGTGTTCCACAGATGTTTGGAATAGGCAACACTCAAATTTAGAATGAGCTGCATTGTGTACTCTACACCAACTAGGCAACAATAACTCTCTGAAATCCATCCTATCTCCTAAACTGAGATGATCTTGCACACATTTTTACATAAATTCTTGGAATCCATCAAGCAACCCAAGGTGGCCTTCCTCTTGGAGTTCTTCATCTTAAGACTCAACCAGAATTTTGGTGTTGTTAGGAAGGGAAATTAAATTAATGGGGATCTCACATAGCATAAGGACCTCTTCAACTTCCTCTTCTTCTTTTTAACTTTGGTAGGCAGTGGGGAAGTAGTTACCCAACTCCGTGTCTGTAACCAATACCTCATTCATGTTACTATACTCAATAATCATGAACTTCATCCTGGCTTCTCGGTCAATATAGATTTGATTAGGTAACCCCTTCCATGGCAGCCACAAGTGGGAGTAGTCTATCGCTTTATAACCATTAAGAGCCTGAGAAAGTCCCTCCCCAATATGATACCATAATTTTCTAGGATGTCAGAAACCTGAATGTCGATGACCTGCTACACTCTTGGGTTAAGTGCAACCTACATATAGATTCTATTCAATTCTCCCACTATATTCACCTCAATCTTATCAAGCCGAGTTACCTTTTGTTTGAACGGGGTCAGAGTTATTCCTAGTGCTTGGCACACTGCAAG